>DWLR01002473.1:0-15396 GCA_018246295.1 Papilio alexanor hazarajatica | reverse complement strand
CAAAAAGTATAAGGTATTAAGGTAAAAATAAAACTATGGCATCGCGTCATACCCGTTTCGTTGCAGTTCCTCTAGGTTGCTGGCGTTCCACTCGGAGCCGAGGTAGACGTGGTCGAAGATCTCGGTCGGGGCGTCCATCTGGCCCAGTATGGTCAGCATCTCTTGGTCAATGAACGACTTGTACTCGGCCAGGTCCATGTCCAGTTCGTCCTCGAGCCGGCCGCGGATGGCCTTGCTCGTCACCTCGTCCAGGTCCACGCTCATCATGATCTCTTTCAACGTGCAACGAATAACGCGCTCAGTTTCGTCTCGTTCTCTCGGCCTGTAAAGCAGAATTTACTTATTTTTAATAAAAATAAATGTATAAATTAAAAAAGCAAGTGTAGGTTACAATATGTGAATTGGTTAATCTGAGTACTGGAGAGTATCGGCTCATAAGTAATCACATAATGCCATCATTGAGGGTTGGGTCATCGAAAGAGATTTACTAGATACTAGATTTACTGACTCACGTGTGACTTTTTTATTGGGCAAAACTTTTCTGCCATAATTTTTAGTTTTTGAAACGAAGCTGAATTTACTTCTACGATATTTCTGCAAAATCTAAAATAACTTATTTAGAACAGTTTTTTAATAGATTATCTATACGTTTTATATATGTACTTATGAACATGTGTGTCTTGTTTCCGTTATTCACCAATAAAGTAAATAAACAGTAGTAGACCTTAACAATGACACCAAAAACGTTCTGTAGCGGACTGTCCGCGCGCGCCGTGACGCAATTAAATGCTAATGACCATAAAATGTTATAAGTATTTGTTCCACTTTACACGCTACTAAATTTAAGCAGCGCTTACTGATGTCGGATTGTTCTAAAGGTTAAGAAACGAGGTCTAGGTAACGCAGAACGATCTCTCGAACAGAGCCCATTATAGCTTCCGCCGGAGCGCACCGCTCATTGTTTTAATTAATTCACGTTAAAAAACTTTCAACTACCAATTGTTTATGTACAATGTAAACATTTGGGGTAACATTGGTTTACTTTACGTAACAACACTATGCCCCTTCCTTTTGTGATGTTGTAAAGGGGGCTGATATGAACCGCAGAGCGCGAAAGTCCACCTGGTTCTAAGAGTTGAACTGCTTATTCTAAGACTCACTGCGCTCATAGACGTCCCATCAAACTTAATAAACACTAAGCCCCTTCCCCTGTAATTTCCAAGAAAACGTAAAAATTAAACGGTTAATGAGATATACACGAGTAACATATTTTGGGTTGATGAAATAACCCCGCTACTGTACCGATAAAGTAAGACTTTAGTCTTGTACAAATAGTTTACTGTACGTGACACACGACGCTGAAAATTATCATTTGGATACCATGTTAAAATACTAAAACAAAGTTTTCAATGTCTAAAACGACATCTCACGGCTCGAGTAGTAATTTCACTAATAATGACATCCTTTATATTTTTAATTCTTTTATATTATATTTAATTCTAAATATTGTCATGCTTCTAGAAAGAAGTCCAGCATTGTCACAAGTTAACTATAATAAGAATAGTATTAACAATATTCTTTTGGAATATTCTTTATTTAAAACTATGTTTTTTTTTCTCTTATACATAAAATTCAAACGCAGTGTTACCATTTTATAAATAGTAAGCATCGATTGATGGTTGGCACAGAGTAATAAAATTGCGTCCTAGATTAATAATACACACGATACATTTTGCAACCTTCGCATAATTAGAAATTAACTACTAAAGTATGACTAACATGAGGTTCAGAAATCTACATTACTACTGATAGGAAAACTACAAATTAAAATATTCTCACAGATAAATACATTAGTAAAGATAATTAAGAAATTCAAATTAGCTAGAATGTTAGAACAACGACTTTTAAAAGAATGTTTTTTTATTATGTTCTTTTGTGAGTTAATTATTTTCTCCATTATCATATTTCTTAACATTGTGTTTTTGTATTTTTAATGTCTTGTAAACTATATTATGCATATATTTCGATATATAAAAACTTACAGCTATATGTATCAAATTTATATTACTTTTGATTATGTTTGTCAAAAATGATTATCTCTGAGAATATCAAACTTATCCGAATTCGGCCATTGCAAAGCACACATTTCCGCGAAACACTATTTGTTGGTAAATATAGGCGTAGGTCGTATCGAGGACTTGGGGCTCTTGATTAAATCAGCACGTTGGCTCTTGGCCAAGCTTTCTGCGAATATGTAAATACTGTGCATAGGTATACAGCTTATTTGAAAAATACTAAATATAACTGTATCAAAATACTAAATAATATGCAGGATTTAATATTTCGTTTATAATGCTGTAATTAAAAATACTTTTTTGACACTGCAGTTGTCCAAGGACTTGTTCAGATGGTCGCTGTATAAGTTATTTTGTAAGTAATAGAAAAGCGTCTCTGTCTTACGGATGAAGTTTATAATTTTTTTAAAGTTAAAACTAATTTTTTGTACATGACTCATAGGCGTGTTTAGTAGTATTTGAAATATACAACCTCGCAAAAAGTGAAAGATGGCAAAGCAGCTTTAGTGCTGATAGTCTATTTTTCATCAATGACGAAACCTCAATGAAACTATTTTCTCATTTTAGTGTGTTGGAGTTCCATCTCAATTTCTACAAGACCTATTTTCTTATGGAGATTCTTAACTCTAGCGCTCTCCCGAATCTAAGCTTGAACCGTGACCTGACATTGATAAAACTTTAGTTTTAACTCTCAGTTATCTTTCGATCGCCTATATCAGTCGTGATCAAAGTTTGAAAGAAATGAAATAGAAGAGTTATTTAATTCGCACTGGGTATAGAAATTTACATTTCATTTAAGTTGAAATGACAATCTAATCAATTTTAAAGTGGACTGGAAAATTTTTGCCACATACAAATCTATAAAACACTAGGGTACATATAAAGGATAAGGTGTAGACTGACTTGTGCCTGAGGGAGTCGGGCGAAGGCGGGCGGCGCGACTCGAGGCAGTCCATGGCGTGCCACTCGTTGAGGCAGGAGCGGTCGGAGTCTACGCGCGCCTCGTAGTACGCGCACCAGGCGTGCGACGCGCCGCCCGCGAAGTGGTTGAGCTCGCGGGCGCGTCCGCTCGCGCGGTGCAGCGTCTGCAACGCCGACCTGCGCCACATAACGGTAATACATTGAACCAGGTCTGTACTTGATGGACAACCACAAGAAAAGACTCCCTACAAAGAGGCTGACAACGAATCTACATCTACTATCATATGGATTGCTGGAGACCATCGACATCCGATAATCACTTGCACCGCTTGCTCGTTTGGCTCCGCCTTCCTTAAAAAGGATTGATGATGATCGTCAAACAACAGGGTATTCACCCAATATAAGGCAATATCATCTGCCAGTGAGAACGCGGTGCCGCGAAGGATTTTAAATACAAAATCCTGCGAGCCAACGTGCTACGTGTTGCTTCGCACAAGTTGAAACATAAGATAATCCTAGTTAACTCCGTAATACACTAGGAACTGTGTTGCACTATCATATAAATGAAACTAGCTTTTCGTGCCTGGTATTGGTGAATTTCAAATTTAACGATAATATTAAAAAAAAATAGTATATATTATGGAATGCTTAGGAAGCTAGCCTAACAGCGAAAGTATTAAAGTTTTTTTTTTTAAATTTCAGATCTTATACATTACAAACAAACAAATCTAACACTTAGAGGGATATGATTAATTAACAAGCAAAGACAGCAGAGCTGGTGACACCCTACATTTAAAGAATGTTCGAAAGTTTGGCGTTTTTATAATAGAAAAAAATGGCATATGCCTTACTTAAATACGACACCTATTTAAATATATATTTTTCCCCTTAAACTATGAAAGATCAATGGAAACAAATCAATGAGTATAGATAAAGGGCATTGGTTGCTTTATATGGCTCTGCAAGCTGAAGACAATGCTATCAAGTACGAGTATATATTTGCTTACATTATAATTCACACCATTTTGGCATGGTTTAAAAAAAAATTACAAAGTAAACCTTTAATACACTTTGCACGATGTATACTCTAATAGAAGCGAAAGAACTTGTATATGACAAAATTTTGGAAAAGGTAACAAAAACTTTATATTTAAACTTATATAAAATTCGGGGTTCTCATATAAAGGTAAATCGTTGATGAAAATCTTGTATTATGATATTTACCTACTTATATCTACTTATCAAATAAAGCAATTTTGACGTGAAATCAATGGGTTACCTACGTTGTAGCTTGTTCTTAATCAGGAAGTTAGGGTTGCATATCCTTATCAGTATTTAAATAAATAAAGCACATTGTTAACATTCTAAAAAAAAAGAAACGTTTATCACCCTAAACCGGATACACATTTTAACGAATGCTTTAGATGACTAATAGCAGATATTGTTACGAAAAACATCCTAGACGAGTGCGTACTGCATATCTTGAATTTGTAGGTTCGAATTCACTTATTATAATATGTTTTGCCACTGCATTGTAGTATTTATTTATTTAAAACTTGTACACAGTATACAAAGAAAAAATAGAAAATGCAATATAAGGATTATTATTCGTATAGGCGAGCTTAACTCTTCAAGAGTTTTCTAACTGCTTACCGGTAATATTGTGAATGTGTACACACACATAAATATAAATAAATTAAATATAAATATATAACATTTAAAATACATAAAAATAAACATACAAATAATCATATTTAACATAAAATACATACTTAAACA
Organism: Papilio alexanor hazarajatica; assembly: GCA_018246295.1. Lineage (NCBI taxonomy): Eukaryota > Metazoa > Arthropoda > Insecta > Lepidoptera > Papilionidae > Papilio > Papilio alexanor. The sequence continues at coordinate 10,621 of DWLR01002473.1, read as the reverse complement.
TAATACACAAAAATAATATAAGTATAGTATACATATAAGTAGATATAAATAAAGAGCGTATGCGGATATAAGGTGATCCTTAACACATGTTTTGAATTTAGTGAGCGAGGAACATTATTGTAAAATATAATAATGACATTTTACAACAACACAATATAACTAAATATTAATAGAATAAATAACAATATGACTAGTAATAGTATTTGGTTAAACAATACAAAATATTAAGTACAGGTAGCCCATTATATTGTATAACAAAGTGGCACTTACCACATCGCCTGCACGGACACGGGCTTGAATATGTGTTGCTGACTGCACACACACACGCTAAACCCTCTGCGGACAATGAATCCTTAATTAGTTATTGTTCATAGTTCGCCAGAGTGCAGTCGGCGTTGGCTAGGTGGCTTCTTGCGATTGTTCGGCGGGTGTCGGGTATGATAATGTCCCTCGCACGTGAACGCCGCCCACAATGTGCGTATACATAAACAATTCTACGGCCATCGATTATGAGTAATGTTAAAACTGTTAAGTGGCAAGACCCAGTTGCCCAGATACCCATCTAGGACAATTTGCGGTCTTCGCATTTCGGTCGTAAACATAACCTTAACTGTAGTCTCAAGAGTATTAATGAGTCTTCCCAAATTGCATAGATTAATCCATCATCATCCTATATCTGGTTGTTTTTATCCGTTTATGTGGTATAAAGAATACTATTTATATAGAATTTAAAACAATATTCTAAAAATTATGCGGTCGGCACAAAGAGATTTTAAACAGTTTTAACAGCATTGCGCCATACAGCGACAGTACATGTTGAATCAGTAGTATCTTCACCGGGAACGTTTCACAATCACTCAGAACACCTGCAGTTAGTAGAAATATGAAGTATCTGCATTTCGTCTGGTTATTTATTCATAAAAGTTAGCAACGTTATGCACTCATTTTATTGTTAAGGATGTTTAGGAGTAAGCGTTTATATTAAAACGTCAGTTAAACGATTCGCTTGTTTTTTTATCCGTCTTAATTACAAAAGCAAATATTGCTGGTGGAGCTTTTCAAAGTTTTAAGTTTAATCGACGATTCTTACGTGAGCAAAGTGCCAGGCATTAGTTAGTTTGTAATAAATATATTAATCGTCCAACTTGATCGGAAACGAGTTAGCAGCCGCCGCACCACGTATTTTGCAACGCCAGCCCTACTGTCCTTTACCGATTTCAAACATTTCTCTTTCGTAATTCAACGATGCAATTTTTTTGTATCGAATTGATGAGAATATTATAAATAATAAATAAAATATAACATTGTAAAATGGATAAATGACCAAAACTCATTGATTCGGTTAGTAGGCGTGTTCCCATCTGTTTTTTTCCCATTTATTTTATAGTTATAAGTCCTTTATTTTATAATTTAAATTAAACCATTAATTTTAATTGAAATGCCTGCCTACCTACCTAAGGTACCTCTTCAATGTTGTAGTGAAGTGGCAGGTGAGCTTACCCGTCCCCGTCCAGCTTGATGGAGGTGTCAGCGAGCACGCGCAGCACGAGGCCGACGGTGGTGCGGTCGTTGCAGTCGATGCCGAGCAGCGCCGCCTCCTCGTGCCGGCAGACCACCACCAGGTACCGCGTGCGGCCCGCGTGCGCGCTCTCCAACTTCACCGCCTGGCACCAGCATTAGTTAACCCCGATTACATTATGTAACAATCAAACGTTTCTCTCCGCTATAAACTACTCGTTCCAGTGTTGATCTGGAATTAAAAAATGCACCAGCTGCCAATCCTGCCGTGCGAGTCTCCGGAGGCGCTCAAGTGTTTAATTTAAACGTATAACAAATTTTAATATAATATGGTAAGCCATGGACTGACTGCCACATCGACAACCTTCAGAAAATGTTATTCGTAATACTTTGCTTCCTTTAATTTACCTTTGCTTGTAAAATATAATGTTTAAATTACCGGACTGACCGGTTGGCGCAGTGGCAAGATACTTGCCTTTCGCGTCGCAGGTCGTGAGTTCGATTCCCACCCAAGACAAACATTTGTGTGCATGAACATGTCTGTTTGTATTGAGTCTGGATGTAAAGACCACCGGAGGACGAGTAGCAGCGTCCTTTTCTTAGTACGGTGGAACATACTGCGATCGCCAACCCGCCTGCCAAGCGTGGCGATTATGGCACATTTCCCCCCGATGATGCGATGAATGGGGGAGACCTATGTCCAGCAGTGGACGATCATAGGCTGAGGTAGAATACTTTGCTTAATTTGGTAATACTTGACCACATAATAAAATAAAGCGAACATACTGATATTTTAGAAATATGTTTTATTTTGCTTTAAATAAAATGTTCTTTCTGATTAAGTGTCAAAGGAAACATTTAACGCATGACGACAAAAGTAAATGGACGTTACCCAAATTTTAATCGCGTGGACATTACTTGTTTCCTTAAAACCTTTGCGTTTGTTTGATTGCTTTATTATTAACTAACTATTATAAAATTGGTAAATATTGTTGAACAACACCTTGATAGCATTGTAGTTGACGTTTGTAGGACATTAAAGTATATATTAGTCTTTTGTTAACATGAATTTTTCATTACTCATTAATATGTTTTTCGATTGCCTAATGGTCATTGGTTCTTTAAACCTAACAGTCTACTGACTGTTACAATGCTCTGGACGTATGATAATAAACGGTAAGGTAAACGGAGGAAACTGCAATTAAAATAATTTATGCTTCGACTGACTTGCAACGGTGTTTACTTGACAGCTGTCTTCAAGAAGTCGATTACAGATATATATGTATTACCGTCCCTTTCGCTTCACAACAATATCTACGTACGTGCTTTTATGCTATTGTCTTTCAAAATTTACATAAACTATAAGCTGTATCAGATCAAGACCTAAACTTTGTTAACAAACAAACGTCACTTTCTGTAGAAAGCAGCCATTACAATATTATATATTTTCATCGAAAATTTTGAAATTTCGTGGAAACTGTGATATAAAGAGATGTGATATTGTACATTATAGATAATGTTAATATATAGTTATTTGTGGAAAAGTGTTTCCCATCAATGTTTTGGAAAATACAAATTTTAGGTGAGGTCTTACCTCTTGTTTACAAAGTTTAGGCTTGTTTTTGAAATAGCGTGTACAAGTAATAAGTCTACAAAGATGTATGAAGGTAGAATAGCATAGAATAATTGATTAATTTGTTAGACACTTTTAATCAAGACTATTAATAATGAATAAAAAAGGTGTTAAACGCTTTAATTAAGCTTTGTCAAAATTAAATTTAAAATTGCATAGACTGAGAAGTCCAATATAAATTTCTAATCGAATCGAATGCGTAAAAGATTTAAAGGACAGTAAAATCTTCACAGAATTATTCGAAAAAGTGTGCGGTTGTCATCCTAGTGATCAGGTCAACGATATTGTCATCCAGGAATCATCTTTGGTATATCCACATTTGAAGTCAATATATTGAGTGACTCCGAATCGACACACTACGTGCCTATATCGTCCAGCGATGAAAAATTTAAATTGTAATTATAAATATTTAGTTCTGGGTTAATTAAAATTAAAATAAAAATACATATAGAAAAAAATATAAACAAAAAGCCCACGAGAACTCTCAGTGTGGATAAGGTCGTAACTTGGGATATGGGACGATAACGCGACATTTACGCCTGCGTGTGTTGGGATAAACATATGTGTGTCAATGTATGATGTGTATAGCGATTACCGGACCGTGTAACATTTTAAACATATCCTTGGATTTTTAAGAAATCATTAGGAACTTTTTAGATAATAATTATAAAGTTACAATATTAATTCTGAGATCCGTGAAATAAATACCATTTCATTTGAGCATTTTCATGCACTGTCATTTTTGAAGTGCACTTTAAAAGACAAGATTTTTTAAATTTATGACATTGACAATTTTAATCGGGACCTTTTTCCTGTATTTTGTATCTGATAAAAAATTTATTTTTAGGAGAGGAAAACATCTTTTCAAATGATCATTATTTCAATTCTCCCAGTGCTCCAAACGCAGGAAGTAGATTAAAAATACGTAGCAGAACTCTGCTTCTGAAGTTCCCTTTTTACTACAGAAAGGGTGAGAGGGATGACAGGACCTCTCTCTCTCTCTCTCTCTTTCTCTCTCTACAAATATGGATTAGGATGGTAGGTTAATATGAAGTGAGACTTTATATAAAAATAAAATATTCCTTCTATGTGTATAGCCATTGCCCACTTTACATGTAACAGACAGTACCTATGATTGTCTATTGCACGTGATGAGTTCGGTGAATTTACCATTTTGAGCGTGTCCTCGGGGCGCACGAGGTAGAACATGGCGCGCAGGTGGTGGTGTATATCGGGCTGCGGCAGGCGCGCGGGCGAGCGGCGCCGCTCCGCGCAGCCGTTCTCCGCGATGCCCAGCACCAGCGCCGCCCCCTTGTTCGCGAAGTAGCACTCATTGAGACTGCAACAAGCGATGTAGCCATTGAACAGACAGTCCAGTACACCGACCGGCATCCTCTGCCAGCGCTACGGATCGACTGGCAAAGAATCGCCGCGACCGTAAAGTCCACCCTTTGTTTTCTTAACTATAATGTAATGAAGAAAATATAAATGTTCTACTCAGATAATAATCAATACAATCCATTATAAGTACCTTGGACTGTATCGTATGAATGGTCTTTTAATACGGTACACTCATGTCAAGAAAACCTGTCCAGTTCTTCGGGACAGATTCCACAAGACGATCGTAGCTTTTTAGGAACATGTTGTACCTATTTAAATTGTCAAGACAGGTTTATATAATGTAGACGACAAGTACACATTAATTTTAAACCTTAAACGATGGATCAAGTGTAGTAGGTTTCCTTCAGAAGGAACCAAGAGTCCAAGTACAAACGGTTTAACCTTTTTTGAATTTAAATTGGTCTGCAACAACTAGGCTGAAAATTTGACCACGATATATTAAGATTAATAGGTGCTGCGCGATTTTCTATTTCAGAATAGTATGTTCAAAGACCATCATCTTGATGTTTGTATGTTAGTACTGGTTAACGCCGTGTGGTCTATTGAAGAGTGCCTGATTGTCAGTTTGCGGGCCCTGGTCCAAAGAACAAGGTTGCTTGCAAAAGTTTGAGTAAGAAATACAAATATAAATGCATCTTATTCTGTCAAAATGTCTCAAATGTATTTAGAATATTATTAAGCTTATATTGTACACGAGGGTTTGGTAACTTTTCTTCAATCAACGTATTATTTAAATATGAATATGATTGTTGTTATATTTAAATAAATAGTACGTTGCACTAATATTCATCTATAAAACAATAAAATATATTTATCCGTGTTGCAATAACAACAACGCCTAGCCTGTTTTAAGTATGCGCATCCTGTCAAGTTGTGGAAACCAGTTCGCGGTGTAACGCGAATCAATCATTTTCAACACAGTGCCTAGCCACAATGTAGCACTACGTAACGCAACACGCATTATCTCAAGTAACCACTTTTGTCAGTTCAACTTGCAATTTGCTTTAGGTTTTCTTAAAATTGGAACAACTACATTTCTACGAGTATATTTGAACAATAATATATTAACAAGCCATATTACCATTGTGTAAAGAAATAGTCATTTGACAAGAAATAGACATTATACCAAACTGTTTATTACTCCGATAGAATCGACAGATACTTAGAGTCTACTATCAACGACCTTCGAAACTCGTACAGTTTAGCTAAGCTATAGCTCAAGGAAACGGGTACGAGACGCCCTTCGTACGGCGTGCGAACTTCGAATGCGGTAGTCGGCAAAATGTTTTTATTTTATTTAATATAATGCAACCGCGAAATGTTTGAATGACGCCATTTTTAGTAAAGTTGCAGCAATTGCTGTTGCGGCGGCTGGGTTCCTTTCACCACGCGGTCGCAGACGCGCTGGCTGCGCTGCCGTGGGCTCGCCTCAGCATGTACGGCCGCGATTACTCATTGAATTCCCCGCTATTTTATGAGGCCTAACAATACGCTCGCATCGACAACGCGCGTCTCGTGTATATATTTAAACCGCACTTATATCCATTTGCACGCACCGTGCACTGGCGCGTGTTTAAAAATGAACTTTATGTTTCCTAACAACGATAATAGAGCCTTTTAAGAAAATAATACAGGGGAAAGTCTCTTATTACTTTCGATAACACATAGGACTATTATTTTAATAAGCCAGAATAATTCTAGTGCCTTGACTGTTGAGGATCATTGTTCATCATCATCATTCACTTTGTATTTGTGATTTGGTCGTATTTTATATTATTATATGACAGCGCAGATGTTGTGGTTATATTTGTAAGTTTCTTAACTTCCTTGCGAATGCTTATAAAAATCTGTAAGAATTTTATATACAAAAGTTATATTTGTATTTTCACAAAATAACAGTTCTTACAAGATTTAAATTTAGCAATTAAATATAAATGTGGTTTCAAGTGAAAATAACGAACGACTTCATTGTAATTATTCCGCCTCTGAAAATTAGAAAATGTGAAAAGTGAGATAAGTAAGAACAGAGGTGATGATGTAAGTAAGACACGGAATTATGTACTTCCATACGCCAATATTGCGTAAATTAGTAGTAGATTCTACTATTCTGTATATTTCTGAAATAAAAAAAACCTCTGCGTCATTATGCCACTGTTTTTAATAACTAAATTCTTTTCCAGATTTGCTATTTCAGCCGCAAGTCCCGAATACGAAGATAAATCGTTAATCTTGTTTTTTGCACGCTTTATATAGTGAGAGCTATAAAATGTGAGTACAAAAACAACGAGTAGTATACTTAGAAATAAACTGGAGATGCAATTTCCATAGTTCAGTTAGTGAAGATATGAATCAAATAAAATCACAAGCATTTTCGATACCCACTAACATTTCGCAAACAACCACAGAGCATAACAAAGAGGTGTGTAAGTCAAGCTCTCGTGAGTCTAAAATAGAGATAATCGAACGGGTAGGGTCGCAATGTGACATTTAACATTACACGGGCCGCGTGCTTCGCAAAGGAGGCGTTGGAACGTCAAAAATATGATGAGGTCATTCGGAAAATATAGAGGAAATAACTTCGCGGACGAAAAATATAGATATGACGCTACACCCAAACATTGGGCTCTCTAATAATAGAATGAAAAGTGGATATTGGTTTATAGTGCGTTAACTAGGGACGAATTAACATTGTCACTTCCATTACGGCGGCAAGGGCGGGTGCTCTCAAGGTTCGATAAAAATAGAGCGGCGTGTTGCCAAAGCATTGCCACGTCGCCTCGTACATATAGAGGCAACCGCCCGCCGCGCGCACGTCTTTACCGCTTTACCCAATTTAGGGCGGCCGGAGAACTTCTGCACATCTCCGCCGCGTGGCGCGCATCACGCTTCAATTATTGCGAGGGAAGTAATATGACGTACCTACGTCAACAAAATGATTGCATCTTGAAACGTTACAGTAAACAAACGACATAATCACTGATTTTAAAGACATTGTTCTTTTATAACAATACGGCACAGAATCACTTCACTTTATCCTTGTTGAAACCGGGGTACGACAATTGCATTGAAAACGGGAACCTGGCAGGTCGTCATAGTAATACTCATCGCCATGTATCAAAACTTATACAGTAAAACCACACAATACGCAAAATACGCGCTAGCCGCGGAGTTGGAGAAACAACTAAAACCCTGCTACTACAAAACCACATAAGTACATATATAGTAAAGGTTCTTAACGTTTGTAATTTATGAAAATATACATATAATAATACAAATATAGCCGTTGGTGATGTTTAGAAAAAGCTTCGCCACCGACATTAGAATCACAAATCTATGTGAAAATAATTAAAACATGTAATAAACGCCATTGTAAAATATTAAATGTTCAGTATAACTGAACGTGAAATTATTTTTTTACTGCTGAATTCATAGTTTTACAACTAGTTAAGTACGGTATATTTCAGAAGACATCAAGTTATAAGCGTAATGAATCTGTGTATACCATTTACCACCACCACCTTAGCTTTTGATCGTCCACTGCTAGACATAGGCCTCCCACTCTGATCGCATCTCTGGGGGGCTATCGTGCCATAATCCCCACGCTTAGAAGTACTAAGAACTACCGTACTAAGAAAAGAACGCAGCTGCCTCAAGAAAAACAGACATGTTCATGCACAAATGTTTGCCTTGTGTGGAAATCGAACTCACAACCTGCGGCGTGAAAGGCAAGCATCTTACCACTGCGCCAACCGGTCAGCCAAACCATTCATACCATTTTACACTTAACATTTTTTTCGACGAAATCATGATACAGTTTAAACTAGCCGCGACTGCAATGAGTCAACGTATGCAGTGAATGATCTTGAATTGTCATAGTGTCTGGTGTGCCGTAGGAGAGGAAGCGCAGACACAACAATTATTACAAAGGCAAGAGACCTGTAACAGACGAATGTCCTGACTCACCGATATGAATGTACCATGTCTATTGTACGTAGCGATCGCGTAAATTCAATTCTTTCATAGAATGACCTCTTATGTATCACTGTAGTAGAAACAGGTTAAGAAGTTGCCGACTAATGCTTCCACAATCGCTAAAAGGTACACGCGCGTCAATGATCAGGTTTGAAATGTGGTTTTAGTTGTGGTTGGTTAGTGAAGGTCGTAATTGCAAACTCCCCAATAAATCGTTGTAAACTATCTTTAGCAAAAGTTTTAGAATATTTAAAATTGTTGAGTAATACTTGTGGATTCTTCATTTAAATAGAAATAAAAAATTACCAAGTTTAATCTTTTCTAAGGCGGCCCCATATACAAGTTTAGGGATTTTTTTTGATAAGAAAATATTTCTACCAAGATAGATTTTAAAAAGTAATAAATCAATGGCTATTAATAAATTTTATAACTAATTAATTTGTTGTGTCTTAGATTCAACGACCAGAGATCAGGAAAGTTCATAAATGATTAAGAAAAATACGCATATAAATATTTTTATGCATTTATATATTACAACTCCTAACAGATGATTTATAAACATTGCGTACATCTAATCAAGTAATTTAATAGAAGTTCTTACGTCTCTTTATATGCCTATAAAGAGACGTAAGAATTTCTATTAAATCACTTTTTTATATAAATTTGTTTTTATATAAAATTGTCTATTAGATCAATTGCTCAAGTTTCAAAAGCTTCAACGTATCGATTTTTCATTGAAAAAATGTGTCAATTTTCGATTGTGTAGCGTTTTACGAAGGTTACATTTGTAGACAGATAGTTGTCAGGTAGCCATGAACTAATCGGACTATCGTCAGATCCCTGATGTATTCTGATAACCTATTTATATTTGCGTCACCGCCGATTAGGTTGCAAGTAAACGTGGATTAATGAATCATACCAAAGTAAGAAAATGGAAACAGACTTAGAACAAATATTACGGCATTTGAAAGAAATGTGAAACAATGTGTGGTATTAGAACAGTAGGAGAAATGAGTAAGAGGAAATGGGTAAATTTTTAGTAATTAGGCTGCGTGTTTAGAAAGGACGGTAGATATGAGAAAGTAGATAAGATAAGAATAATGAAGGACAAACAAACGCAGAGAGTGGGAGAGTGAAAGTGAGTTTAAAAGAACGGTGAATGGTGGAATTTTATTATACAAGAAGGTGGCAAACCTGCTACCCACAGACATCTGCAATAAGCATTTGCGAGTTGCAGATGCGTTGCCTAACTTTAATAAACTGAGGAGGGGATAAACAGAAAAATGGACATTTCTATCCCCTTCCCGGTAAAATTTTCTTTCTCTTCAAATCATTTCCTTATTAGAAAGGGAAGGGGACTTAAGGGGAAATTATTCCTCCACCGCTGTTATAGGTTCAATATTTACTAGGTTCGATAAATGTTGTTAAGAAAATATAATGGATAAAATCGCGAAGTTGAAATTTGTTAATAAAGGCGTGCCAGGTGCAGTTTGTGCTAGAATATGAAAAGCGATAATAGTCGAATGGCGGCCGGGATTCGTAGCCACGACCTCATATGATCGGTAGTGCGTAATCCGTACCCTAAACTATAAAGCTATCGGCGTTTCATGTTATTAATTATGTGGTGGTAATGTATACTAATCAAAAAAATGTTAAAGTACAAACTATGTACTAAAAACAATAATAATTTATTTAACGATAGAGGATCCGAAAAACTTTATTTTAACTGAATTCCTTTCATAACTTCTCCATATTAGGTACATTTCGCAAGATAGACGCAGAACGTTGTTTTATAGACCGCTTGGCGCCCGATATTTTGTAATCTCTATTTTATACTACAGAAAAATTATATGTACGCAATCAAAAGGTTATTGGGGATATTAAAAGGAGGTTGGGGCTGATATTTAAAGATGACATTTTTATCTGAATTGTAACTATATATCATAAGCTTGAAAGGTCGGCCAGTCCCGGCTGCATTCTACGTTGAGCCCTTCTCTTTTGCCTCTGCAAATATCACACGGATAGTTAATGGATCGCAGATCGCAGCTTATATTTGTTTTCCCCAAAGTAACTTAGTGTGTAATTAATTACAGTATA
>DWLR01002472.1:0-15396 GCA_018246295.1 Papilio alexanor hazarajatica | reverse complement strand
ATATATATATGATTAACAATGCAGAAGCAAATTTGTGTTAATATTAATAGAATTTATATAATATTGGATTATAATGGTCGGTGTAAACAGATCCTATTTTACTATTTATCTACTATTTTGGATACAAGCTATAGACGGCAGCCAGAGGCTTTGTTATCGAACTTTCAAGATGGCGCCTGACAAGCCTTTAAATATAGATAGATAATATTGCTTTGATCAAATTTCAATGGCTGAATATTTTGCATGTTATCAATAAGGAAGAAATCGACATATACTATAAACACAATATGGTTTAAATATAATTTATTGTATTTTAATACGTATGTAAGGATTCATTGTAAAAATGTTGTAGGCATAAAACTATTGGAATTTAGTGTCTACTAATGTGTGAGATGATCCTTACATGACTTGGCCATAGTAAATTCATGTTAGATTTCACGTAACACTTTCCTGTTAAAAATGCCTAACTATATTATTCTTCAGTGATTTGGACACGATGAAATGATGAAAGAAGATTAACAAGAGATATTTATGTTGGGAAAGTGTAAGCGTGTTTAATTAGATGATTTATAACTATTAAAACGGTACATATCTTATATACATTGCGCCAAACTTCTTAAACATAGCTTAGTTCAGGCGTAGTGATTAGGGAAAGTTTGTGCATTGTACACTAGTACGTACATTAAAATGTAAGTATAATTTTGTAATTATGTATAATTATGAAATACTGTACTTACTAAAATGTAACAATCCGAGGGTCTCCACTTTCTAGGCCGTGTAAACCTGTATTTCATCAAGTAGTTACAAACTTACACGTGTGTTATGCATAAATAGGATTCTGGTGATATTGAGTTTAAATGAATGAATGCGAACACAATTTTAAAAACACACAACAAAAAGGAGATGATGATGTTTTTCCATTTCGTTTCCTTAAAAAGGTAAGGATTGCATAAATTTGAAGTTGGTTGTGGAGAGATCCTGTTCCGTTGACAACCGCTCAAATGACTTGTAAGTTTATTAGACTTAAATAAAATCCGTTGACAACAAATATCTCAAAATATTTAGGAGCTGTAACCATAAGGAACAATTTAAATATTATACATTTATATACAAGAATTTCTTATTCAAATAATAAAATTATGTTCTGACATTCTCCAGTTTAAGGATAGTTAGCAAAATCTCTTTTTAAGGGAAAGGATATTTTTTTCATGTCAGTGGCAACTTTTAATATTTTTAGAATTCACTACACCCATAAAATATTAATGCTAATGAACCTTGCGCTGGTAACATAGATAATTTGCTATAGTCTTTAATGTATGATTAGTCCCAAACTTTAGAAGGACTTTAAGATATTTTATGTTGCTATTTTCACTTTGTTCTTATGATTTCAGGTTAACAATTAATTTTTAATAATAACATAACCAATAAGCACTCACGACTGTTCTACCAGGGGTAGGAACATCGTTTTTTACATTCATACATCTGCTTTTACGCATGCTGTTTTGCTTTTACGCATCCATGCTCTTATTGTTTTCTTATTGACTTTTGTAGCTGTTCGCACATTGTTATACTTTATTATGAAGAGCAAAGCACTAAAATGCCCATAAATTTAACTCCCACAAACATAAGTGTTACATTGGCCGTTCCTTAACACCAGCCGAGAAATGTCAAGTTGTAGTTAAATTGACTGTCGTGAAGTAAGAGTACTTGAGAGAACCTAAAGCTTTTCGAGTACACATTACACTCGGTACCCCGCCACTAACTTTAAGTATTTCCAACTTTGTCACAAATGAAATATTCCACAGAGGGGTAGTCTAAACGTCACTCTGCTTTGTGTGTCATTCTTAACAAAGACACCGCTATAAACAGCGGTCAAATAAGACTGTCGAGGTGCTAAGTAGCATCTCGGTTTAGCAAACAGACACACACAGCAGCTAAACCGGTGCCCGCTAAACTTTCAATTACATCATTATTGTTTTATATTTTATTATTTATTGTTTTAACAACGCTACTTGTCAATATCCACAATAATTAAAAGAGTTAAGGATGCTTGACCAGGACTTGTGAGTGGACGAAGAGAAAGAGAAAAGCAGAGATGGGGCACCACACCACGCCACATTCATCAGACGAAACTCCGAGTCATAACTATCACAACCTCATACCGAAATTCTGTTAAGTCGTTGTACATACTTCCCCGGTTAGAGGTGGCTCAATCATAAACATGTAAAAGTCAAACATTTTTTATTAACACACAAATTTAATTTAGACTAAGGTAACTTTTTTGTAAAAGTTGTCATTGTAGCTCTATGATAACTGTAAGAATTTGTCGATGTCCAGAAGTTAAGCTTTGCTTTGTCATTCTACATGGTTTAAAGCGAAGTTATTTCCCTAGATAACGATGTGTGAACTGGTTAACGAGCAAAAGTTAAATGTTTGAAATGCATTGAAGTTATAGGAAACGTGTAGAAATGTCCACAAGCTCGTCGTAATCCAATACGATTTTCGAACTAAAGTTTCCACAAACTTTTTAATTGACAGACTTGTGTATTACGTAATCGATACGTCCTTATAATATCGCGTATTCAAAGTTCAAGGCAATGTACATCAAATTAAACGTTTTTATTTTCATTTAATCAGATAAGTAATCGAACTCATGGTGTAAAGATGCTATCTTTGACCTCACGTCATGTTTTTCACGGGTATGTTTCTTTCTGTGTGTATGGGTATTTATGTATGTCTGTTCCATTGTGATCGCCTAAGCAGCTGGATCGATTTTGAACAGTGACGTGTCATAGGGGCTGTCATAGGGAGGTGTCATAGGGCTACAGTCAGTTGGACTTTTTTTAATTAACTTCTAGTTACGGCAACATGACGAGTGCATAAGTTCTTGTACAAAATAGACGAAACCAACATCATTTTAAAGTCTATAAGTCAGTTTATAAGTCTAATTATCCTCTATCAACAAAACTTATACAAATTAGAGTACATGTTAAATTTTTGTGGAGTATTTGTATAAACTAGTAAAATTCTAGTAAAATTAAATGAACTAATTTTTATACCCGAAATAGGATGGAAGTAATCTTGTCAACAGATCTTGGTCAATAGTGTGATATGGATTTAAATAAATAAATCTAAATTCACTTTTAAAGCTAGAGTTTTCATAAATTTTGATGATTCTAAGGAATAAAGAATGAGCTTGGTATCGTTGTATCCATATATCCTCGGTACAGCTGACAAGACATTTCTTGCACCGCAACGTACCGATCCAAATAAGTGTACATTTATAATTTAAGACCTATAATACGTTCAAAGTGGTATACGTGATTTAAATTTATTATAACTGTGCCTGAAACTTGTCAGTTGCGTTCTCCCCAATGCACTTTGAAATAGATAACCTTTAAGGTAATAACCTGTAAGTGCACCATACATATTTTATTTCTACATGCGCGATTTACTCTGCAGTAGCTCAGTGATCCATCGTCCGACTTACAATCTGTGGTTAGTGGGTTGGCATCTCAGCAAACATAATGTTTTAGAAAAGGGTGGGAAGAGAAAAAAGTTTTGATGAGAAGAGATAGGAGAAGGAAAATGTCAATTTTTCTGTCTATCCTCTGTCTATTAAAGGTAGTCAACGCATCTGAAATTCGCAAATGCTTATTGCAGATGTACCATATAGACTACCCATAGATATCTAAGGCGCCAAAGAAAGGCATACCCAGACAAGGTTTTTGGGGTGAGGTTGGAGTAAGACCATTTTAAAATACTTAACGGAAAAAGGATTTTACTTAGTAATTTTATTTTAATAATATGCTACTGTATTTTTCTTTATTACTTTTTTTTCAATAGAGGTAGAGTAATTATATTTATAGTTAACGATTCCGATTATTTCTGTTCGTCATTAAGACCGACCGCATAATTTCGGGCGGATGGGGTTTGAACTCCTAAATCCTCTCCCTCGATACGCCTTTAGTTGCTACTGTAGTTTCAATTACAGCTGATATTGTTAACATAGCTCAGGATTATCACAAAGGCTATGTGCCTAGTAATAGGCTTCTAAGGAAATGTGTCAAAGGCTAAGACGCGAACTAAGTAGCAATCACAATTACAGGATTGCCAACGTTCTCAGTAGCTGACATCAGTAATTACTTATCTCAGGTGGAGTTCAGCTATTACTGACGATTAATCGCACGCTTACAAAGGACCGTATTTTGGCAATAGCGTATATGCATACATAGTTAATACAACTAGATGTAGCCAGCGGCCTCGCACGCGTTCGATAGATTAGGAAAATATAATACATAATAATGTTTTTAAAATGTATTTTTTGTTATCATTACGCTTACCTTAATGTTTTAAATAGACTACTAAGATATTTTATAAAGCCCATTTTTTAGAGCAGGTGATATTTGTTATTGCAAATTGCAATATCATAATTATAAGTAACATAATTTTTAAATTTATGGCGGTGTAAGTTTATTGACATAACATTTTTGTCATCTAGTATGTTGCCACGCATGTTTTTCTGGCTATAGAATAATATGTGCCACCAGTGTGAACATGGGGCGAGATTTGCCATTAAAAGTAACGCGATCCATGTACAGTCGAGTTCCTTAGTGGTATTCCACTTACAGAAAAATTGCCTTGTTCCTTGCGACGAGCTAAACTCCGCCTAATTCTTACAGATAACCAATTAGAGTGCCATCGATATTTTGATAAAATATAAAATAAAATCTGTGGTCATCCATGTGTGTAAGCCATCAATGCATATCAAGTAGGTAAAAATCGCAAGCACAATTTATAGGTCACTTTATTTCACATTTGCTCTATCTTTATAGAACCAGAATATATTATGATATATATATTCTGGTTGCAGAGCGTTGTAATTAGTAAAGTGTATTTTTTTGAAAAAAGGAGATTCTTAATGCGGGTGATTTTTTTATACTTTTTTTGTATGTTACCGCAAAACTTCGTCCTTCTCGAACCGATTTCAACAATGCTTCTTTTGTCGGTGAGCCATTCGCAAGTTTGTCCCATTTAATTTTAAATGCCATTGGATCGTGGGTTTTCTTGGGACCTTCTTTGTGTCAAAGTTGTTATTTTCATTACCATGGCAATCGATATTGTAAATGAAATCGTATATAATAGGTTATTAATTAAATCTTTAATTACCTATTATAAATTTGGAATCGATTTTGTTATTTTTAAAAGAAATGGCAAAATATTGTGTAATAAGCAGTGTTTTCCTTTTCTTTTCTCTTTGTTTATTAATTGTATTTCTGTTGACAATTTAATACTTAGTTTTATTTTAATGGTCCTTATTTTACATAACACTTGGCATTACTTACTAATTATTAAAACGAGAGAGATGTGCCAGGACCGTGCTAAATGGAGATCCGCAATCTCTGCCTACACCCCTAGGTTACGGGCGTGAGTGCTTATTTATTTATTTATTATTATTATTCTTCTTCTTGAAGCGCCTCTACGATTAACGAAGGTTGGCAGTCAGTTCAGCACATCTATGTACTTCTGTCTCTATTCATGACGGATAATACAATATGTTCGACGCGTTTCATATATTTTTCTGTACCAACATTTATTTCGCCCTTGTTATTTTCCCAGCAGACTTGTTGTAACTCACATTAAGTTAAGCCTCTATGAAAAATGAACAGCCCTTTATTAATTTATGTTCTTCATTACGTTACAAATTCCGTTTACGATGCTCACTCTATTATTATAGTCTATTTTTTATGCAGTAAACCTTCGATAGTTAAATGCATTTTGCAAAATTACGAAGAAAACTTCTTGGAAAGGTCCTTTCTTATTATCTACCTTAGTTAGTCATTAGTAATATTAGTTAAAGATATTTTAGTACAGGCGTTAAATATTGCAGTAAGTAGAACATACATTTATTTATAAAGTTACTATGTATATCTACGTATTTATATAAATGAGAAACACTAAATAAATATTGAGATAATTATGACAAAATGAGAAAGTCGTGACTCTGGCATCTGGCTATTTTACTTGGGCTCTGTTATCCTTCTTGCGATTATATAATGAGTAACCAATGGCTTCACACGCGTTCAAAAGATCGGTTTAAGGACAATACAAATAGTGTTTTAAAATGTCTTTTCTTAGTTACCATTAGGTTTACCGATATTTTATATAGCCTTTCATTTATATAATCACGTGCTCTTGGTATGTAATACCAATCTATAATTACCTACCTATACTGTACAAACTACTTGATAAAAACCTATACACAAATCATTGATATGAGACAAGCCGTTGTTAAGTTATAAAGGGGCATTCAGCAGACAGACACACTAATATTTTATAGCCTATCGTTTGCGTAATCACGCCTTCTTACTCGTACAATTTTCATAAAGAGCGATCAAGCCATTTTTTAGTTTTAACGGGACGTACAGTCGAGTTCCTTGGCGGTATACCACTTTAAAAGAGAAAATTGTTTCAACGTTTCGTACGCCTTGAGACGTCGACGCAGACAATAACCAATAGGATGCCACTTTTAAATGTGTTAGGACGAAAAAAGATCGGTCAATGTTATAACAATAGAGTATTCGCAAATAATGATTTCGTATGAATGGCAGCGATCGTAAAACTTCCCGAGCGGAAAACAAAGACAGCGGTGATAACAATGGTCAGGGGTGTAGTGCAGGTACGCAATAGATTTTTCTTTATTTTGTCAAAACATCGATGCCCTAATTGGTTATTTGTAAGAAAGAGGCGGAGTTTAGCTTGTCGCAAGGAACGAATTTTCTTTCCTGAATAGATACCGCGTCGTCTCATACGACATTCTCACAAGTTGAGACCTGTCTGTCACCGTGCAATATGTGTAAGTTCTATGTAATTCACCGCGTTGTTTCGTTAAGGTCGTTAACCGCATTCAAGTAGAATTCTCTCGCGTTGAACTCTCGTAAATGATGTGCTATTTTTGAGCATTTTTAATGTTGTATGTGTTTTCAGTTTATTAATTTATCATGAAGTGTATGACAGATTTTTTTCCGTGTTGGTAGCACTAAAAAAAGTATTTTAAACCCGGAAAGTGAACCTTCTGTTAATGTGAATCCGACTTCTGACAATCCAACAACGTCTGCCGCAACTGTAAGTAATTCGACTAAATCTGATCAAGCATTTAATTTACCTTCAATGGCTACAACAAAAGACGATTCAAAACAGCTTTCAAGCTCAAGTAATTAAAATCAAAACTAACCTGATGTTTGGAAACTCGCTCAAAAAACGAATTTGTCGAGGAATATGATTGGCTGTGTTTTAAAGATCAGTAGCTAGGTTGTAAAGTTTGTAAAAAGGTACCGGCAAATTTTGATAAAAACGGGCGTTGAAGCTTCTAAAGAGTGGCTTAATTATGAGATAACACAGTGGTGATACACAAGAACAACAGTTATTGTCCTTGAGAAAAAAAAACATTGATGCAAAGAAAATGAATTGCATTCTAAGGCTGTGAAAAGTTTTGAAGAAGCTGAAAATAAAACTATAGAAACTATTGTTTTGAAATCCATATCGACTAGTGAGGCTATTACATGTAAAGTATGACGTACGGTTTATAAAATTGTGTGCCGAATCAATTATTCAATTCAATGGAATCAGAAATAGATTTACAAAAGCTAAACGGGGTCTTATACTTTATTCAACTAATGTCTGCTCCAATATTATCTATCATATTCCTCAATAAATATGAAAAGAACTTGTTTCTGAAATCATAAAATCAGGAAGTAAAATATCCATACTAATTGACGAGTCAACTACGATAGGCAACATATCATCTTTGCTTATTTTCGTGCGAAATTGTTTACCATGAACTATGAGATGAGTTTCCCTGTGAACTTATTTTTGAATCTAGTCAAGTTAAAAGAAGGTGTGTTAAAGCAGCGAACATTTTCTGTTCCCTTATGAACTGTCTTCAGTTTTATGGAACAACCAAGCAGTATCTTAAAGATTATTTTATTTCTCTTTCCTCTGGTGATGCTGTTATGCTTAGTAGATCGACTTGGAGTTGCCAAAATCATAAGAAATGGATTTCCATCCATAATAGTGTGGCATTGCGCTAATCATCGTTTGGAACTAGCAGTAAATGAAACGATAAAGTGTGTCGGGAAAATTAATAAAATCAAAGGTTTCATAGATAAGTTATATGCGTTATATAACGTGCCCCCAAAAAATTCCAGAGATTTAATAACTTGGGCTCATCTGTTCGAGGAGGAACTTTTTAAAATAGGACAAATTTTAAGTACAAGATGGGTAGTTTGTAGTTTTTGTTCGGTTTTAGCTCCTTGGAACAGTTATGTTGCATTAGTTGAACATTTTAACATTGTCAGTTCTGATGATATCTTAGATAAAAATGAAAAAAAGTACATTCAACGGACTTTTGAAGAACATCTTCACAAGTCGACACACATCAACACGGCGTTTGCCCTAGATTTGGCGCTAATGTGCGATCTCCATGAGTTAAGTGAGCTGAGGTTAGATTTGAAAAATCGTGATATAAGCCTAATGAGTGCTAATCAGAAAATTAAAAATTTGGTTCAAATATTTGGACGAAGAATAAAAGAAAATTACTATGAAAAATCTTTGGAAGCGGTGAATTATCATTTTTTGGAGTGGAGCTCCACAACGAAAGCGGAAAAAATATACAGAAACCTATGGACCCAGAGACGTTTTATTCGCAATTGGGAGCTTCTATGAAAGATCGTTTACTAGGATTGAGTAATAAAGATATCGTCTAAGCTTGCGATATTCTCATACTCAAAAAATGGCCAATGAAGTTGATAAAAACATTACGTTTGGAGAAAAAGAGATTGGTACATTGAGAAACAAGTTCCATTTCAATTAACGAAATTTCCGGGCATTTCGCGATTATTTAGTAGAAAAAAATTTAACTCTGCTCATCAATATTGTCGTATTGTCATAGCAGTTTCAACGTGCGAATGCGAGAGAGAATTTTCGCAGATGAACTTGATAATGACTCCACAAAGAGCTTCTCTTTTAGCGAAAACTGTTTCATCGTTATAGGTTATCAAGTTCAACGGTCCACCACTAAATATCTTGGACCCTTTTAACTATGTGGATTCATGGTTACTTAAAATCATAATTTTGCCACGGACTAAAACAGTAAAGTTCGTTAGCGTGAACAGATTTATGACGAAAATTTGGTTAAAATTTGGAGACTGCTTTAAAATGTATGTACAGTCGGGTTCCTTGGCGGCATTCCACTTTAAAAGAGACAATCGTTTGAACGTTTCGTACTCCTTGAGACGTTTACGCACTAACATTAATCAATAGGATGTGCCATTTTTAAATATGTAAGGACGAAAAAAAGTTCTGTCAATGTTGTAACAATAGAGTATTTAGAAATAATGATTTCGTCTGAATGAGAGAAGTCGTAAAATTTCCCGAGCTGAAAACAAAAACAACGGTGATAACAATAGTCAGGGGTACAGTGCCACAGATTTTATTTTATCAATACATCGATAGCACCCTCCTTATTGGTTATTTGAATGAAGGAGGCGGAGTTTAGCTCGTCGCAAGGAACAAGGCCATTTTTCTTTAAGTGGAATACCGCCAAGGTACTCGACTGTACCTACCTTAGGCTATTAATATATTCACTTCGTATCTTTGAGTGGCTGCGTAAAAATCAATCTCGTAATAAAATGTAGTTCACCTAGGATTTTACGTAATAACATTTTCTAGCAATTTATGAAGTACGTATCTAATCCATTAGGCCGAATCGGATTCATGCCTTTTCATAAAGGGAATTCTTAAAATTCTAATATTATATTATTGAAACATTTTATTAGTTTTTGTTATATACGGAATATACATTTAAATACAAAAAAAATATAATTTAGTATACAAAACAAAAAAAAAATGCTGTCAGCCAAGCACAAAATGTATTTATTGATATTTCGTATTGTTGTACTAATTTAACATAACATCACGTCTGTAACTCTGAGAGGTAAGCAGAGATTACGGATTTCCACTTGGCGCGACCCTGACACACCTGTCTCTCTCTCTCTTCTATATCCATAGATCTATCTCTTTCAAGCCACATTTTTCCTTTACAACGCTGTTTTTCAATCATTCTGAGTCACGCCTAGTGTACTTAAAAATATAGCAAAAACAACTCACCATACCAAAATGTATTGTTTATTTGTATGTATTGTATAATTTACTCGTATAATACAATAAGTTAGTGATCCTACACATTTGATAATTCTGTTACTGATTACTGTTCTATCATGTTTTAAAAGTAGATAATGACGACAAAAGACCAAAAGACTTTAAAAATATGAGTGTACAGTAGGTAAATCTGTAACAGAGTTCCGTATTCTTGTTAGCTCTACAATCGGCGAGCAGATTCGAGCGTATTCAGATTCTTTGTGGATTTATGTTAAAAATGTGCTATTTCACTATGCATATGAGACTCCCGGTCTAATTAAAACTTGGATTTAATAATGTTGCTCTGCTCTCGCTCATATTGTATATATTTATAGTATCAGTAACCCTTCCAACTTAGCGGTTAGAATATCAATATGTTGTTCCGTGGGTCGTGAGTTGCGCTTCAATGACACGGGACGCGTAATTAGCGAATACGGGAATGCGACGAAGTCGCAAAAATTTGATATTTCCGCGACTGCGTCGCGTCGCGGTATACAAAGAGCATTAGAGTTTTTTAAGTTGCGACAAATCGCGTCGCATAGCATTGTCGCGTTTGGAGTTCACTTAGAACAACGGGTTTGGGAAAAAATATTTAAAGTCATATAGATCCAGGAAGTTATCGTTATCGATTTTTATAATTTCTTTTGAATACGTTTTGCTCAGTGGTCAAGGTTGCGGGAGTGCATGCGATGACAGTGACAAACAGAGATGCCATATGGGCGGAGCGGCGCACAAAAGATGAGTAATGGGAAATAGTAATTCGCCATCCATGGCGTTGGAATTAATATTCTAAGAGTCAAACTAAAAAGGCGATGTAAAATGTTTTATTACACAATATTTTTAACTACGAATAAATACATCCTAGATAAGGATACCCGCTTTATAACAACCCATCAAAGGGATCTCATCGAGATTAATATTTTTATTACTTTTATTTGAAGATTTTTATTTATTATTTGGGACATACAGTATAACCCCGATTAACCGGGATGTTGGTACCGAGAGGTTCCGATAACTGAAACCACGGTTAATCCGAACGACTTTTTATTTGAAGTAGTACATAGTAAAGTCCAGTTTAATCACATGAAGTTAATGAATCCTACATACTAATTAATAAAGCTCTCTGATCTAAACGAAATTTCAGATGATGTTTTGACTACATTCAAAATTCAGTCTTTGCTTTGACAAGATATTGTCCTTAATATACATATTTTTTTTGTAATGAATAAACTAGGTTATTAACAAAAGATGTTAAAGTAGCACACTGGTATTGTTTTCTGCAAACTTCTTAAGCAAATGACCTTGATTGCACCGTAGTTTTAGGTCATGTTTCAAAGATTGTCGGAATTAATATTTTTTTCCGTTTAAATGTATACATAATCAACAAATAACGATTATATCTTATTACATGTTAAGTGTACAATGTGCAACTTAACCCTTGCGCTCAGTGTTCAAGAAGTTACCTTTACTAACGTTTACATAAATGTAGACGTGTCATCCCTTTTCTTAATGTTTTCCGAACTTTTTTCTTCAGTCACTGGACATACAACTAATAAGTAAAAAGAAAAGTTTGAAAGTAGGGTCAAAGGTATAAAATGTAAGTGTAAGAATTACTCTCTATTCCCTGAATCCATTTCAACTATGTACGAGTAGGTGCTAATAAAATTTGATGTCTTATAACGTCCAAATTAACAGCATTGAAATTTAGTTATTTACTAGTTCTTCCAGGTTTTAATGCAAGTTTTAGTACAGTATAAAACAAGGTTGCAGGAGTGCACTGGATGAGGACGACTATTGGCTGAAATTATTAGATAAGTAATTAACTACATTGGTGGTTACTTAGATATGTAATTAATTACTTTGGTGAACAGTTCAGTTAGGGAACAAAGTATATTCGACGCCCACCGGAACCTAAACATATTAGCATCATGATTTAATCAGCGTGTATTAGTTCACAGCTTAATATACGAGCAATTTAAATGCGGTATTTTAAATTTAAGAAGCCATTAACCTTGTAAAGTAATTTATGTTTACTTTTGCTACGCTGAACTAGTGGCGTCCTGTTTCTTCAAGATAACACAGCCGATGCTAAATGTAACACATGCGTTATAATATATATTTTATTATGCGTATGTATATATATTTATCATATTGTTTATGTGCTTTTGTATTTATATACTAGTAGCTGTTGATTGCGGACTCGAACGCGTCCGTTTCTTATCTTTTTCGCTGAAACTTGATTCCAAATGATTGTCGAAAAAGAAGAATAAATATCGTGTGACCCTATACACCCTAGGTAAACTTATTCAATCCAATAATAACAATTTCCGACACCGTCTTAAGCCGTAAACGAATAGGAAGGCTTATACTTATTGAAATGTGCATTATTTAAAAGTAATAACGTCTCAGTGCTAAACTTTCTTATTTGCACAGATAGTGCTTTCATTAATCTTATCATATCAGCGATAAAAGCTTATTAGACGGCTTAGTGCTTTGTCAGGCTTGATGATTTGATGTCCGAGACATTTACGATTTTAGAGTTATAGCAACATAAATGCTTCCTTATGATTTGTATTATGTTGATTGTTGATTTATTGTTGATTTTATGTTAGCGATGCTGACTCGTAAAACACGATGATAAAAGTTTGATTGAAAATAATAAATACTTTTTATTTTTTAACTTTTTCCGGAATTGCTATTGATTATAGCGATATCGTGACATTGTAAGTTTTCAAACTTAGCACTAATTCCTCGAAATGTTTTTTCGTTTGGTTCGATATCTTTCAAGTAACGAATTTGTCAATTTTATTATAGAAAAAGATATTTCAGATGTCAAGCTGCAACAAGTCTACCCGCTGAACTTGTTATATTGCCAAAAAACATTAAACTTACTGACTGACTTTCATTTCATGTTTTAAAATTCATCTGGCATATATCTTGTCGCTGATGTCCCACAGATCTGTTAAAAAATCTGGATATGAGCCAAAAAAATCCTAGATGAATTTATTGTTAATGTAGTACATTTTTTACTTGTGTACTATGTGTAGCAGGTACAAACTAACAGACAAAAGCTATCCAGCTTGTAAGGTTTTTCATTAAATTATTACGAAAAAGACTGACCGGTTGGCGCAGTGGTAAGATACTTGCCTTTCACGCCACAGGTCGTGGGTTCGATTCCCACCCAGGACAAACATTTGTGTGCATGAACATGTCTGTTTGTCTTGTGCCTGGATGCAAAGACCACCGGAGGACGGGCAGCAGCGTCCTTTTCTTAGTACGGTGGAACATACTGCGATCGCCAACCCGCCTGCCAAGCGTGGCGATTATTGCACTTTTCCCCCTAATGATGCGATCAATGGAGGAGGCCTGTGTCCAGCAGTGGATGATCATAGGATGAGGTGGTTTCGCGAAAAATGTAGTAGTATTAATTTTCTTAATCAGAGCATTACCAGGTAGATACTTTTACCTTCAAAAGCCCTTCATTGGTTTACGATAACAGACTGAAAGTAGTTTAAATTAAGTAAAATGTTTTACTTAGGCATTCTAAAACTATTATGTCTTTGCCTAACTCAATAAAATTACAAATGGTAATGTTTATTTGATATATATATATATATTCCCCATAGTGGGGCAGACGGCATCCATCTTGGGCTGCTCGCTTAGGACTTTCCTTAATTAAAGACTAAATTTAAGATTCAATTTACTATATAATACTTTGTGTTACAAGCTACAAAGGTCAGGGATACATAGTTACCCTCAACTAGTTAATTTTGACATTTTGCATTTGAAATTTTTTCATTAACGACAGTTGATTGTAAATCAGCACTTAAAAGTTGCATTTTAGAAGCTAGATGTGTTGCAAGGCCGGATCTTGTTACCGTTTAAAATGAATTAGTGTTGGCACAAAGTTCTATTCAATATTTTAGTTTAGTATAGACATTATCATTGCATATATATAATACGAAGAAAATATAAGCAACTCATATCTTTTCCAGTTTTATCTCCTACCTGAAGCTATCTAATGCGTAACTGAATGTAGCTGTTGACATGGAACGGCGTACGTAATATAGTAAAATCTCATTATTCGCGCTTCCTTCGATCGCGTTTACTATTCGCGTATTAAAAAAATCCTATATATGTCTAAAGATGTCTTTATTCGCGGATCTAATCGGTTTTGATTTTGTCACCTAGGAACGTATCCTCTATAATCCCAAATAAATTACCATTCCATAGTCACGGTTTCTGTATTGGCGGTATATTTACGGAACATATACCTCGCAAATAAGGAGATTTTACTGTACGTACGTTCGCTGCGAACAATAAATCGGTATCGGCGGCGCGGCGCGTTACTGCCCACTTTATACATACGCGTAATCCCGTAGTCCCGTGCGACAGACCACCTTCAATCTAAGTTGAACCATATTAAGCTCAATTGATAATATAGTTCTAAGATCAAGTTACATTGACAGTTGCAAAATGTTCATTTTTAACCTTATATTATCTTTGAACCATCATTATTTTACAGCATAATATATATGGCAAACTAAAGTTTTATCCAAATCAACTAAACAGTTTTTATAGCATTTTTTTCTTTCGAAGAAATGTTTGATTTGATGCTTCAAATTGATATAATTTTTTTATTTACACACTAATTACGATTGCTACAGCCGTAGGATCGAAAAAAAAACCCAAAGTACTATTAACTATTTATTTAAAGGTAAAAATTACAATTATACTTAATATCTAATTAACCTAGTGTCCAATTCAAAGTATGAATATGGAATCAATAGTCTACGTGCACTTTACATATCTTTGGTTTGGTCCCGACCTGCTGCATCAGCAATCAGCGCCTCGTGCCTTGTATCTAGGTCGCATTGAGGTCAATAATGCTGCTGCATAAGCGGTATTCCTCATAGCAACGTACGTAACACACTGATTGAGATACAACAAACACGAAATATTAAGTAAAGCTAATCACAATACAATAGTGAAAAGCGCATTCAAATCGGTTAAGCCATTTCTGATATTAGCGCGCACAAACTTACAGATAACCCAATAAACAGGCAAAATTTATGACATATAACAACAACGTAATAGATAAATAAAATTATACATATTTGAAAAAGGTTTTTTTTTTGTTAAAATTTATATATATATATATATATATGTGGGTGTGTGTGTGTGTGTGTGTGTGTGTGT
>DWLR01002471.1:0-15397 GCA_018246295.1 Papilio alexanor hazarajatica | reverse complement strand
CGCTCACCGCCGCCGTGCCCGCGCCCGCCCACCCGCTAATGTATTGCAAGCGACGCTCCTCCGGTGCGGGCTCCTCGCTCTATATACCATTACTGGTTGCTTATGCATTGCTTTTCCAAAAGATCCAATAATAGTTAAAGAAATAGGTGATCAAAGTTTATGTCGTGTTTGCGTCGTTCCAATAGGAAGGTTATATAGAAGACTCAAATGGGAAAAACAATTCAGCTAAACTGAAAACCGTTACACATAAACATCAGCAGGCAGAGAAAAGATTATAGGATAAGAAAAAAATTGGATATAGGAATGGGAAGACGCCTCCTGCACTTTGCTTATCCAGGGTATAAAATATCTCTACTATTAATATAAGAAGGTGGCAAACGAGCAAGCGGTCACCTAAGTGACCGCTTGCTCGTGAAGTTTGCAGGTGCGTTTAATAGACAGAACAGAGAACAGAGAACTAAAAATTAGGCCTCCGGCAACTCACACATCAGATGAAAAACAGAAACAAATACTTCTATTTCACGTCTGGCTTTTGTAAGGTCGTGGTATTTCACCGGTTAAGCCGGCCATTCGTGCAACAGATATTGTTGTTGTGGACTCTACCACCTTAAAATTTTCTTTTATTTTATGACTTACCAACACTGAAAATAACTACTATATAATTGCAGAAAATTTACCCAAGTTTTTGCTGTTATGTATCCCTCAGACAGGTCGATACATTCATGCCTGTCTTCTTTAATATCGTGATATTCCTCATGGTATGTTCCCCCTTAATCACTGTTGCGGTCGCAGTTTAAGGGCATACCAGGGATCCGTATATTATTTATACGTGAAGATAACTTACCAAATGCTCATCACTATAAAACACCAGGAAGGCATCAAAGAACGCGTTCATCTGCGTGTAGCTGATGTTCTTCATCGCGCTGCGCAACCTGCCGAGCGGGTTGGCGGGGTCTGTGGCGTCGGAGCAAATGGCCTGCGTGGCGGTCGGCAGCTCCTGCACGATGGTGAGGGGGTCCGGCAACCGGGAGACCAGCGCCGGCAAAGCGGTGCTCGTAGTCGTGGACGTTGGCATCGGATGTTGAGGACTGCGGACTCCATTGCATACTGCAATACATATGAATTATTTTAATATTATATTCATTTTTGCATCACAAATATTTATGATATCTAGAGAGAATTTCATGTATTAATAATATAGATAAAATATCAAACAGTTTGTTTTGTATCCACAAGAGATACGAACCACCGCTGCACTTACAATTCAAATCCCTATACCAATATCATCGCAAGATTGTGAAATTTATATTGTAGTACACTATAGTATAAATAGTGTAGTATAAACGTAAAAACTGCCGTTGAATTATAGCGGACGGACAGATTGCTTTCATCATTTGTACAAAAAACTCCGTAGTTAATAGGACATAACAGATATACGAAGCACAAACGCCCAACGGCATATTAATAAAAAACGATGTAAAAGCGAAAAGAATATAAGATCAACGCTCCGACCCAATCTCCCTTTGCATAGTTTTCAAAGTAATGTCGTCGCCCTTAGCAACCGAGAGAGACGTAAAGCTGTCTGCATCTCGCTCAAAGTACCACACGGTTCCTAAAAGTTCATCTGACGGTGAAAGCGGCTAGCGACAGCAACGTTAGCGGCGCGGGAATGTACCAGGGTGGCATATCCCACACGAAGGTTCAACCCGAAACAGCTTCCAGAAAGCTCGTGAGTGCGACAGGGACGGTCAATACACGCACCCTACCTTTTTCTACATACTTTCCCTGACTCCTGTTGTAAGGGGGCGGCGCCAGTTTACTTTATAACATAAATGCTATGTTGGATTTATTTACAAACAAGAATTAAAATTAGGAATATCGAAAGGGTACTGAGAAATAATGAATGTAAAAAGAAATGAGAACAAAATAAGACTCTGCCCAAGTAATCTGAGATTGTCCAATCCATGAAGCGGGAGGTACCCAAGGGATGCGGAATGAAATATTGGACAGACGTCAACAACTAACAGGACCTTAGAAGTCAACAAGAAGTGATTTTCGT
Organism: Papilio alexanor hazarajatica; assembly: GCA_018246295.1. Lineage (NCBI taxonomy): Eukaryota > Metazoa > Arthropoda > Insecta > Lepidoptera > Papilionidae > Papilio > Papilio alexanor. The sequence continues at coordinate 13,338 of DWLR01002471.1, read as the reverse complement.
CCTTACGTTTTATTCCTCAGCTACCTCATTTAAGCTTAATAAATTAACAAGGATCTGAGAGACAAGATTAAAATCATTACAAATGTATCAAATACAATTTTAAAAGCTAAGAGAAGACCCTATTGTTTTGAACACACGACAAACTAAGGAATTTTTTTGCAAAAAGTTATTGGTTAACGCCAAAAAAACGCCAAATATGTATCCTTGACTACTACATTCACTGATTTTTTTTTTCATAAATTATAACTAATGATACCTAATTTATTAATATTTTGTTCTTAAGGCGACTTATTCGAAATATAAACCTAAGAAACTGAACCAATTAAATATGGGGCCAAAAGAAAATAAAGATTCTTACGTACCGCCCGCTATCCCTTAGGATTTCTGTAGGCATTCCCAAAGGGACGAAATATCCTGCGATTTACCAGGGCAACATATTATTGTAAGAGGTCGGTGTGACGCGTCGTCCTGCGCAAGGATAAGACACTCAAGGATAACCAGGCAACGACCGAAGAGTGCAACGGCCGCTCACTTGCATTGCAGACGTCGATAAAATGCAGTCGCACGTTCACTTACAGTTACAAATAACAAACTTAAATATTAAAATCATCAATACACGTGTATAAAATTAAAAATTTAAGTAATATTTAATTTTGTAATGCTATTAAGCTATGTGTCAAAATTCAAATCTTTTCGTTTTTTTTAACATTTTTTATGCATAGTAAGAATCTTTGGTTAATATTAATCATACTGTTCAAAGAAATAATATATAGTAAAATAAAAGGTGATAAATAATTGTGCCGGACTTGCAATGTAAATATTGGTTTGAGTTTCTTTTGCAGCTCTAGCTACAAATTCTCAATCTCAACGGCTTTATTTTTATTGTCAACTGTTTGAATGACTTAAATACTAAAAAAAAGCTACTGATAACTATATAAATATACTAGAGATATTTCTAAGCCACGAGCGTATGAAGAGTATATTTGTAGAAAAGTCGAGACCAATGCTGGTGCCGATAAAAATTTAAATTCAGAACTTCTACCTACTCACTAGGATAGTTTTATAAAGTCGTGTCTGTCAATGACACGGAATATTAAAAAAATATTTAAATTGATTCAATTATATCAATAACAACTCAATCTTTGTCTTAACGTCCTATCCGAAACCAAGCGTAATATATACCTAATCCAGGATATTTTCAGATTGGCAATAACGCCATTTAGTTGAAGCCAAGAAACTATTAAGCTTATAATTTTTCGTTAACTTAATTTCATAAACTCTATGGCCCTGTATGCATAGATTTCAATAGCTTAACGATCGGACTAGAAGTTGTTACTCCCAATCCTAGTTTCGATTCCCGGGCGAGACAGACAAAATTTTTGTGATCTTTTTAAAAAAACTCGCGGATCTAAATATGAGAGCTTGTTTATTTATAATCGATATCAATTTTAACACTTATACAAAAACCATCTAGAATTCGAATTCGAAACCAGTGATCTTAACTATATACAAAAAAATTAAAATAAAAAAGGAAACATTGGAAACAATGGCTTGCTCCCTTTTTATACCAGGGTTATATAAGTCGAGTGGAGATCGTATTCAGAAGCAAACAATACTAGTTGGTCAAAAGGACGTCCATAAAGTTATTATGGCGGCTGACCACTCCCGGGAACGCTTTCTAACCAATGAGGCAACTGGAATGGGAAATCAATCAGGTCTTGTAAACCAGTGTGGAAATTAAACAATAATTCACATTTATATTTATTGGGGAAAAATTGGTAAGTTATCTAATTAAACATATTATGTGTTTGTAACATTTATTTTTGGGATTCTTAAATGTGGTTACGCAGTCAAATATTATTAATTCAATTATTAAGTTTCAACAATTATTATTGAACCCTTGTAGAATATGAAAAACAAAAAAAATGTGTCCGATACGTAAGCGCAAATGACGTCACTCTTTACCAAGGCTACATAACAGAGGAAGAGGTCTTCTTAAAAACCGAGCCAGGGTGGCATTTACCACGCACGAGGATACATTTTATACTTTGGGCCAATGTTTTTATATCGTTAAAGGATTTTAATTTTACCAGACATAGTTCGTAGCCACAAAATCTGACGATAGAAATCTTTAGAAACTTTCTGAAAATCTAGCTTTACCAACATAAAATAAATTAATCTTTATTTATTTACGTATATTTTAAGAAAAACAAAACTGATTTAAATTTTTTATAATTCTTTCCATTCTTAGAGATAAGAGATAGAAGAAAGCTTAATTATCGGTAACTTCAATGTTAGTAGCCCTGGTAATATTGACAAGACTTTTTGACACGTGTTTTTATCGAAATTATTGTACGCGGAATCAAATTTCAAAAAATATTAGCAAAGAAAATAAGAAACAAACGCGTGCGAGGCCGCGGGTAAAAGCTAGTTATTACAGTAATTATAAATCCATCAAATTCAAATAGGCCTTGTCTTAACTCCATCAATATGACAATTTTTAGTATATCTTCGGAATCCAAGGTCCAATAACAACCAAAATTGGGATCCAGCGCCTTTCCAACAAAAGAAAAAAAATGAAATCGGTTCTTTTTTTTAAGTCGTTAAAATACTAATGAAGGGTACACCAAGAAATATTGTCTTTTGCGTGGTACGTTTCTTTTTCTTGGTACTTTTTTTTTGTAAATTTTGTACTCAAGAATGTAAACGTCTACCCATTCTATACCAAAAGTCACGAGACCAATACCCTCTGTTGACCGACCAGATACAGAGAGAATTAATAATACTAGGAGTGCTACAAAACATAGAAGGAGGGCATTCCAGGTATTAGGCGTTTATTAAATACAAGACAGTCTCCAATTAAAAACGTTTTCGTGTAAATAAAACGCCTGTAAATATTGTAAGTGCTACTTACTTTATTATAATAGTTTACTATATACTTTAATTTATTAAAAACATTTTAATACATTAAAGTATTTATGACTGCAAACATTATTCAAAACAATATTAAAAATTAGGTACAATTTTTTTGTGTAATTCTAGAGCATTTGTTCTTTTTAGATATCGATTAAATTAGGAAATTAATCGTAAAATGTCATTCCAGTTTCATGCATGCTTACAATGCACAAAAAAAAACATTTCTTTGATACTTACTACGTTTTGCAGCAGCGTGTGTATCATTGTCAGTCAATAAGTCACAAAAGAAATGTGGACACAACTTTATATCTATCCTTGTTATACCACAAGAAAAGCATTCGAAAGTGAGCAGTACAACGAAACAGTGTGTTGTTTCGTAATGTGGTAAAGTGTACGTTAAAGTACAAACGCATCTCTTTCATATGGCTGGTGCTCTGGTGCAATGGACGCTTTTGACGCATGTCACTGCGTCACGGGGGCGGACGTGTGTGTAGGCTAGGCGAATTTTGTTTTTTTTTTATTTTTCCATTTGATCAAAGACCCAAATTTTTCTGTTCTATACAAAAATAATTAATGCAAATCACAATGAACCGTTAAATATTAACATGATCTTTTAATCTAACGAAATTATTAAAATTCTTCTGAGTCTGTTTACGTAAATAATCATTTAAAAAAAAAAAGCGTTCGACACATATCATTTTAGCTAAAATAATATGTTTAAAGGTAACGTAAAATTAATTGAAAAAATGTACTATATATCAAAATACTAAATTTCAATTACATAATTCAAAAGATAAAATAGGATAACAACAACGTGAGAGCAAACAATGCTACAAGAAAAAAAGTGACATTAGTTAATTTAAACTTTAATTCAAACTTAAACTCGTAAAAGAAAACAATAGCTGTGAATGAAGCCAAAAATAATTCGCACGTAAATAATATGCTTCGCTTCCTCCTTCTTTCTCCTTCCTTCACATGTGTGTTTTACAAGTATGGTTCAAAGGGTTGAACATGTGAGTTACATGTACCAGGGTGTCAAAGATGGGAAGGAGCATCCGTGTCACACACGACACGCGTGTGAGTGCTCCCCTTCGCCGCATAGGGGCTGTGGCTGGAATACGAATGTGTTGGTGCGTGACAGGGATCGTGAGGGACGCAAACGTTCCATAGACAATTCGAGTCAGCACACGCTTTTTAGCGAGTTTTAAATAGCTAACCTAGGTGCCTTAAGTAACGAAATATTTTCATGTACTTTTTAACCGACTTTAAGGAAAAGCTGTTTTCAATTCGGTTGTATTTTTTATGTTTTAATGCAATACTCCGTCATTTACGAAATGTCATTGGACCTCGAATATATATCGAAAATTGACATAGTGAAGTCTGTTTTATTTTTGTTAAACAACGTTGAAAGATGTTAGTTACAGATTTTTTTAATTTACCAACAATTAACAAAAGCTTGGTGAAATATTACCGATGAAAACGTTCGATGGCTTATAAATACACACACTTTTCACACTTTTGTTTATAAATACTGCTTACTTGTTAGGAGCAGAAATATACACCGTTATAAATAATTATTTAGATTTGAGATAACATGTACAAAAATAACAGAAGGAAAGATTAGGTCTGATTGGGTCTCGGACTGTCACTGAAGCTGTCTGTCACTGCCTTTTCTTAGGGTTTCCTTGGGTTTTAAGAGGATAATTTTAATTATTCAGCCGAGCTCTTTAGTTGTCTGACTAGACTGCAAGGTTTTTTGAAACCTATTATGTATGAAGGTAGTTCGAAATATTTTTAAATTGACGAATGTGGGGTGTATGAAAAAGTGCAGACTAGGCGAATAATAGACTGATGCGTTGATTGAAGTGTTTTTAATTATGTGTTTCAAGATTTGAAGATCCAAAAAGAAACTGGAAGGTCACATTTTGTGACTACACTTTGGTTAGTTTTGAATGAGCATCAATGATTAAACCAGTTATGAGATAATTAAGAGCGCTTAGCTTGCAACGTCTTTTAAAATAGTTTACCTACGAAACAAAACTTTGCTTTTTAAAAAAAATGCATCAAGGGTGTCTTAATGTAAAAGTTTCGTTTTGATAAATAAATATTAATATCTTATGTTATAAATTTTACATATTTAACTATGTTCATTAATTTTTCCTAGTGCTTTTCATAGACTTACAAACATAATTATGTATTACATTATTATAAATATTACTTACATCTAAATATTTATTTTAATATCTAAAATTTATCTACCTTTATCTATCTTTATATCAATCTAGTCATTTAAAATAATTGATATATTTATAAGGTTATGCAAAGTATTTAAGGAAAAAAATGTGCACATTCCATTCGATTACTTTCGTTGTATGTGCCCCTGGTAGCTCAGATTCAAGTGAGGCCATCTTTGTCGAAACGATTGTCGAGACGCCATTTTGTTCAACTGGATTAAGTAAGTCGGTCAGTGTGTCGTAATGAATGAAGAAAATTCTTATGTTTATTCTTGTGTTGTTTGTTGATATTTTATTAGTTTCACCTGTACCTGTCTCCGTCACCCATTTAAAGACATTGTAGATTGATTATAAAAAAATCGTGCCATTATCCTGGCCAGGATCAAAAGGATACCAGAAAAAAGCAGAGATTAATAATAGTTTAAAGAAACTAAAGAAACATGCTTTTGTAGTTGTAGCCATAAAATATTCTGGCACATTATTCACACATGGCCATCATTTGAAGCCCAAACTAAGCAGAGCTTGAGCTATGGAAACCAGATAACTGATATACTACATATATTAATACTTTTCTTTTGTAAATACATATGATTACACCCAGACACAAGACAAACAGACATGTGTGACACACAAATGTTTGTCCTGGGTGGGAATCGAACCCACGACCTGCGGCGTGAGAGGCAAGTATCTTGCCACTGCGACAACCGGGCAGTCAAAAGAATTATACTTTAATGAAACTAAAAACACATTTTAATAGGAAATCAAACTAAAAGGTATAAAATAATTTTTAAAAACATTCAAACAACGATAGAACGATCGACAAATGAAATTATTTTTATGTAAAAACGTTTGGGGTGCTTCTAAACATATTTTATAATAACTACATTTGTCAGTAGATATCTGTCAAAAATATTTACATCATTTCATTAAATTAATGTAAATACCTACGCTTTTGTACATAAAAAAATATTTTATTTATTGATTGCTCTATTGTTGTTACTTTAAGTTTTATTAAAGTTGTTTTCTATATTGTAGTTTTATTATTTATTTTACTTGACAAATAACCCTTCCTACTTGACTCAATTATCACTAAAATTACAATATAATTTATGGGTAATCTAGATTGATGTGTAAAGAATAAATTACCTCATAATTCTGAGTATGTTTTGAAACTTCCTAGGTTGGTGATCGATATGAAGAATAACTAATATTTCCTATCTAAAAATTAAATTAATATCCATTTAGATTGTATGTTTATAGGTTTTATTAGATTACGTGAAAATTAAATGAAGTTTGGCCACAAGTTTGTGTGACAGAACTCCAGTTAGCACGAGCGGACAACTGTTTTGGCGCCTAGGCAGGCAAAGACGTTCTCAGAAAATTAGAGTCTGCAGCAGCGGAAATATTACGACGAATTACTATCGAAGCTGCGTAAAAGCATCGATCATCGGGGGTCGATTTTGGGAGGATTATTTCACTCGAAAGCTAATAAAAACGATGAAATTGTTAGTTTTGAAATCAAACGAATAGAAAAAAAGTGAATGGTTTTACCACTCGAAAGATCTATTCGTAATGTGATTGATGATTTAAGTGCGATTTGTAAAACAGCTTTAGTATGAACGAGTTTTTGATGCGTGAGTTGTAATTTAGGAATTTAACCCTAAATTTTGATCCTACAATTCTTCGAACCACAAAAGAAAATGACGATTTTGTTACTCTTAATTTAAATATGGTCAATACCAAATATTAATGAATTATAATTAATTGACAGGCGTGAACTTCTGGAACTGCCGGCATTTTATCAAAGCGTATATAAAAAATAGTCTATTTGCACGAAATGTACATTACATTATTTTAATATAAATAATTTTTTGGAATGAAAAATTTCAAAAGTTTGTTAATAAAACAAACTTTTTAATGTTTAAAAAGAAATGCATATCTGTGTTGGTATAAAGCCATAACACAGATATGCCATGTCGTTCCATTAAAGTATTGTTTTTGTTTTTATAATTGAATTGAAAAAATATTGATTTTTGTTGATGAGAAACATTTATTTACATAAAAGCTTACAGAATCCGTAGCATTTATATTTCAAAGTTAGAAAGTACGGTAATATAAATTACAATATGAGAAACCTTAACAAAGAAATATACAAGTCATGCCAAGGTACGGTAATGGACTCCATACAAAACGCCCTTTCTCGTTCGATCTTCTTGTAAGATATGTTTTCCTGGTACACAAAGTCAATGGGAGTGACAAGTCCATTATTCCTCAACCTTTTTTATTTTTAACACTTCTAATCTAAACTAACTAATTACTACAAAAAAGCTAAATTAGCTTGGCTATCTTATAAATTATTTAATTATTTAAATATCTCTTTAACTATCATTTGGAAATAGTGTGAAAGTTACTTTTACAGACGGTACAAAACAAGTTGTTTCTATCGTTTTGTTTCCATTAATTGACAGAAAAAAAATGTTGGTTAGAGAGAAGTTGATTAGAGAGCCCTTTAAATTATTTATAATAAAATACTGTGTACCAGGGGAACAGAAAGTGCGTGGAGATGGAAAGGGCCGAGAGAAGGGCCAGTTAAGAAATTCAAGGTTTGCTTACGCAATGGGCGTGGTTTCTTCGTCCAATCGCGAGAGTGCGTCTTACGCAAGACGCTACGCACACCGAAGCCCTGGCCCTTCTGCGTGCCTATAGAAAGCCGGCGAACTGTTCCATACGATATTTATGTTCTTGCTTTTACAATACCTGCATGTATAAAGGTACAGTCGAGTTCCTTGGCGGTATTCCATTTTAAAAGAGACAATTGAACGTTTCGTACACCTTGAGACGTTGATGGATAAACAATAACCAATATGATGTTACTTTTAAATGTGTTAGGACGAAAAAAGGTCGGTCAATGTTGTAACAATAGAGTATCCGCAAATAATGATTTCGTCTGAATGGCAGATATCGTAAAACTTCCCGACCGGAAAACAAAGGCAACGGCGATAACAATAGTCAGGGGTACAGTGCAGGTATGCCAACGACTTTATTTTGTCAAAACATCGATAGCACCCTAAATTTGTAAGAAGGAGGCGGAGTTTAAATTGTCGCAAGGAACAAGGCAATTTTTCTGTAAGTGGAGTACCGCGAAGGAACTCGACTGTACAATGCAATATTTGTACGATACATATTATCTTTTTTATAATGCAGAAAAACTTGTTAATATGGTATTCATGCCGTTGAGATGCTACCCTTGAGAAATATGCTAGGCCTCACTCTGAGTGATAGGATTCAAAATGGCGTTGTTAGGGAAAAGTGTGGCTTGAAATAGGATATTTTGACTAGAGTTGTGAAACCATCGGTGGTTCGGACATGTTAAAAAAATGAAAGGAGGGTATTGTGCCAGACAAATCTGTTGCAAAAGTGAGTGGCATTGTTTGTAGGGGATGTCTAAGAAAAACATATTGATCAAATTAGTGACATACTAAAGAAAGACGTTACGAGGAGTACCCATAACTGAGGATCATGTATCCGTTAATGTATGGATGTAGAAGTGATAATGGTATGCCAGCCTAGGAAATTCGTAATCTCTGCCTACTCCTTTACTTCCAACTTATGAGTGAGTGGTCCGTTGATCCAATTATCCCATCACTTTTTCATAAAAAAAGGCTGGCAACGTGTCTGAACCTTCTTTTTATGATAATAGCTAATTAAAAATTTGCGATTCATAATTGTCTCAAAACTCAATGCAGATAGTAACATTGAAACAACAAAAAGTTATCAAAAAAATAAATAATAAAAAAATCTGTAACAGCTTTCACTCTGCCGGGTTTTACTCGGGACTAAATACAACAATGTCTACGGGCTGCAGTACTTTTTAACTCTTGATTCCAAAGGTAAATAGTATCAACAATTCGAATCATCGTTTCATTCAATGACGGCATGTTCAGCACTCTTATTTAATGTTAAGAAAAACTTACTGCAAATTCGTACCCTACGTCATTATTTAAGCACCCATCTCTTTATCAGTTATGCTGTCCTGGTACAGGTGGCGGTTACGTTACCGGAACGCGATACGACATAAGACATTAATTTGCATATGGCAGGTCCATCGTCTACTCTCTTCCCTTAAAAATGGTAAATTAATTGCATTTTAGGACAGTCTCAAAAAGAATAGCAATATTGTACCACAAGATTAGTTAAAATTGATTCGGAGATTTGAAAAACAGACCATTGGCCGTGCATTAAAAAACTAAGCAAAATTTATTTAAATATTAACCTTGTTATATATATTATTACAAACATTATGTTTGGAAATGAACACATGACACAAGAATTTGTAATTATACATTCCTTACTAATTGATTAAATTTACCCTATTATATAAAACTTACAAATAACAAACAGCATACAAGAAGAACGGATGTTTATCGATGAATTTGGGAAAGGGACTGCGGCGATGGGTTGGGCAGGGCCTTATTGGAAATGTATCGGCGATTGCTGATAATGTCGAACTGTTCGGAAAACACCAAGGCAACATAGATGTGAGAAGGTATGGTGAACAGAAATCGATCAGAACCCTTATCACGGATTCGATATAGGTATGTATAGAAAGAACTTTACGTTATATATAAAAGTCGGGTTAAAGGGGTGTTGCTGTGTTTATTCACCTACGTTCATTATTCCGGAATTAAAGGCCTGAGAACACAATTAATGAAAAATGTACGAAATTATTTTCTTTTTTTTATCATATCGGTCTTACATAAAAAATAATGACATGTTAACATGAAATAACAACATTGAAGAAAAGGATATAACTAACTAAGAAAAAAAAGAAAAAAAAACAAACAACTCCTCCCCAATGTGGACAAATTATAATGATATGCGTAATTAGATGGAAGAAGTATTAGGGTAACATACACCGCAAGTGTAAACGTAAGGGCAGACCCTCGAGAGGGGAGGACATTCTGGGCGGTGTTTATCTCGTTTTATTATCTCAAACTCGTCTGGATGCGCGTTCTGACTGCGCAATGTTCTCATCCTCAAAACGTACTATCTGCTGTGATCAGAACCTCATAAATGGCAAATGGTTAACGCAATATTTGCGATATCTCATTCTATCTTTCTTCCCCTGAAGATGGCGGAGAGAGATGCAGTACGCGTGGGTGGTTACTATGGCGACAGCGTTGCCCACTAATACCAGAGCATAATAAACGGGAAGAGATTATTTCAAACCTGACTTTAATGATAAATCTTTGGTAACTTTTGATCCTTAAATATTAGCAATATTAAAAATAAATTACAAAAAACGTAACTTTTAGCCAAAAACCTTTTTTCGGTCGCTCGGACTTCGCAATTCTTTGTGTTTTATGTTTAAAATTATTAAAAAGATTTAAAAAAAAATCTTTTGTTGGATATGAGACATTCACTATTTAATTTTGAATGTTATTGGATCTTGGGTTCTGAAGATACCGAAAATTGATATATTGGTAGACTCAAGCCCTGTTTTGATTTAATGATCTATAATGAGACGTAGCATGGCTATAAATGACATAAATAGAACAAAGCGTTGCCTGCTTTGTATGCGTTCATTTCTTATTTCCTCCTGTACTTACATTTTCTTGTTTAAATTATTGTAATGTACTCAAAAGTCCGTCTTATTGCATTAAGCCAGTTGCGAATACAGGAGACAATTGATGAAAACTGATGATTTTGATAACTGACTTGATTTTGAACTGACAGAATTTTTTTTATAACTGTTTTAATTTAAAACTTAATATTAAAACTTTTTTAAAAGTGTGGGCGTTGCCATGTGGTCGTCGCGACGGGCCTGTGGTGCGCGGCCACGCTACCAGGCGCGCAGTCCGCCGAGGCGGTGAGCGAGGGCCGAGTGCATTCACAGCCCCGCCACCGCCACGCCGCTGTCGAATCGATGCAACGTATGCATTTCACAAACACAACTGCATCCGTATGGTTCAGTGCACTCCGCGGACGTACGCTTGGTTGAAGCGATGAGAATTATTTATTTTACGTTGTTTTTAAAAAGCAATCAATTTTTATAATAACGGAGTCAGTTCTACCAATTTTAATTTCTACGTTTTTAAAGCACACGACCGCATTAAATAAGAAGCCATTCTACAGAAGTAAATTCGGTTACTCTATGATCACTTAATTATTTCATGAGTGCGATTAATTATTTGATGAATTGGAAATCTATAATCTCTGCCTGTCTGGCTCAAGGGCGTGATTTTTTTTTAAGTTTTGTTAGCCATTTTAACTAAGCTAAAGGTTGTTGCCGGCATAAAGTAAAGGAAAATGGACAACAATAAAAATACAAAGGCGGATTTGAACTGAGGGTGTTCCTTTTCGAAGATTAATACTTCGATTGAAAATTGCATTCTTTTGTCAAACACAGAGATGACATCTATTGATGTACTAAAACAACAGTAACATGTCTATAGATGTCGCTGTTAAAAGATTGAAAAATTGTTTCCGTTCAAGATAAGAATACTATACTTTTGAAAACGACTGTAACATTCTGGATTTTTTTTCATCTAATGCGTAAAAAGGAGGCATATCTGTAGATTTTCTATCGTTATAAAATATTCAAAGGCGACGGTAAACACATATGTACTGGCACAAAATACTGGTTACCATCCTTTGATCGGCATCTTCACTTTCATTTGGGATTGGATAGTTTTTTTTACTACATAAATATGTCGGCGTTCTATTCTATTACTTACAAAATATTTTTTTTGTATTAAATACAAAATTTATCTGCATCTACTTCTATTAAAATTGATGAATGTACTTAAAATGTGTGCATCGAATTTCAATAGAATCGCGAAACAGCGCCCTCTGCTTGGCTGAAACAAACTACATCAAAAATGATCTTTACTGCTATTGATCCAGAGTATTGTAACGGATTTAGAACTTACCAAATTAATGAAAAAAAAAACTGACTGTGCAATATAGAAAAATAACGTTTTTCTCTCAAAGGCAACTTTATATTTTTAATGAATTTGTAATATAAGTAGATTTCCGCGTACAACATTGTTTTCTGCCTACAAATTTAGGCCTAATTTTAGTCCTCTTCCTTTTCCCATTCTTTTCTAACAAGGAAAGGATGGGAAGGGAAAGAGAATTTGACGGGGAAGGGATAGATAGGAGAAGGTAATGTTCATTTTTCTGTCTGTCTCCTTCTCTGTCTATTATAGGTAGGCATCGCATCTGCAACTCGCAAATGCTTGTTGCAGATGTCTATGGGTAGCGGTCCCTTAGGTGGCCGCTTGTTCGTTTGCCACCTACTGGTAAGAAAAAAAAATCATTTATGAACCGATCAAAAAAAAGTGGGACATAAGCAAGAACCAGCAACCATTTAATTTAGAATGTCATTGAACCTTGGTTTCCGAAATATACCGAAAATCAACATATTAATAGACTTAAGAGAAGCAATGTTTTGATTTAATGGATTTTTAATGAGATGTATCATGGCTATAAATAACATAAATAAAACTAGGCGTTGCCTACGGCTTTGCATGCGTTTCTTTCTTATTTTTCTAGCTATTTTTTTTTGTACTTTAATTCCGCTTACATTAATTTCAATAATAGATAACATGTTTCATAAACTTGTTATTGTAAGAATTATATAAATTTGAAGTTTGTTTCCTTTTTGTTAAAATTCTTTAAAAGATTATTTTATTATTGTTTAATTTTGAATTATTAGGTTAGAAGTTAAAACGTTAGAAAAGTATTCCAAATATAATCTGTACGGAATATAAAAGATATAGAGAAGACCATTTATTGTAGCCGTCCATCGCTCAGGTCTGCACTAATAAAGACAATGACCATCATTTGTCACCGAGGCCGCACGCACGCAACGCCCGACCCTTCACATTTGACTCTGCCACAGTATTTCCCTTGCCCTATTTCCCTTCACGTCCCCAGAAAAGATACCATAAACTTATTGTCTCCTGTTACTATGAAATAGTAAGTTTTTATACCTATGATATTTTTTTTATTTCAAATTCAAACTCTTCTTGCAAATTAGCCGTGGAATACAACAAAAAATATTCTTCAGTTATATCTCATTATATACTAGCTGTTGCCCGCGACTGTCGTCCGCGTGGAATTCAATATTGATGTATCTATATGTAAACATATACATATATCTGCGTGAAAAACGTTCCGCGGA
>DWLR01002470.1:0-15400 GCA_018246295.1 Papilio alexanor hazarajatica | reverse complement strand
TATTTAAAATGAACGATACGAACATTCTCCGGTTTTGTTGTTATTTTTTATTTTGGGGTGAGGGAGATTAAAACATCGAATTTCAGTATTGATATTGACCATCAATATGACATAATATTTTCTAGTAATGTCTTTTTATATGTAAACAACTAAGCACCGAACAATTACATTACATTTTGTAGATGCATATAGAAAAAAAAACTAGCGACTTAAAATATTAGAAACCAGATGTATAATTAAACTATAGAAAAAATACAGTTATACACTTTTCCGATTGTCCATAAATTGTGACATGATGTTACAAGTAGGCCTGCGGTGTTAAAATTCTTTAAAGCAACATCAAAATATACTTCCATGAGGGGCTCTGACGATGATATAAAAAGAGTCATTTCACCCACGAGTTCAGTATCGGACGTAGTTTTTTCATTCATATCCGCTTTGTGGAAAGCCTAGAAATTTCATTAAAAATGCACCGGCCTCTGAGTTTGAAATACTATTGTGTACCGGCTAACCCTCATACGCCAGGTTTGATGGATGCGCAGCATTGCATGCCTTTGTATACGGAGTTTTCATTTTAAAAATTGATAAAACTTATTGGAATCTTATGCATTAGTTACTTAGTATATTCCATACAGTTATTTGTTGATGTAAGTAGACAAAACCAACATTTTTTGCCATCTCCTAATACTATGAGAAAAAGATAAAAGTATATTCATACTTTCTAAAGAAAAGTAGTTTTATTAAACCGTTGTTCTTATACCAATAACTTTTTTCTTTGGTGTAGTTTCCATTTGAGATTTTCTTACATGATCGAATACAAACATCTATTAGCGAAATATATTTCTGGAACATAACTTTCCCCTAAAGTGGCACAATAAAACCCGCAGGTACGTCAGCATTGATAGCCCCCAACCGTTTCCTGCATTTAACTGACGAGTGGCTTTCACCGGCGGAGCACTTCTCAAACAGAAATTGCAACTAATTTAAGTGTTACCCGGCCCCGAGTGTCTACCACACGCGAGCACGCGACTGCTACGCTACAAATCAATGTATTCATAAATATTGCCTTATAATACCGATAGATGCTTCGTCTTATATTTCATACATGTTTAATTTATCAATTTATAATAAGCTCACTGTTAACCTTTCATTCCCTGATCTTCTATCCGCGAGTTCTCTTTCAGATATTCCAATATACTCTAGAGTTTCCAAAGAAATATTTCATTTCTAAAAAACGACACATATGTATATCTCTCCAAACGCTGAATCAACTGCGTGGTGCTTCTACTTATATACATGCTCGTAATTTTGGTCGTAGTTTAGGCAACCAGAGCCATGGTGTTTGTATTCCTGTTTGATTGATTGATTCTTTTAAATGTAAAGATTAGATAAAATTAGTACAATATATTTAAAATATAGTCCAGTAATGAAAGAAGATTTATAGCTTTGTTATAACATAAAAGCAAAATGTGTACAGATTAGTATTCCCGGTGTTATTCTTCTGTTTTTTTTTCATTTTTGGATAAGCACAGATGAAAAACACCGGCATAATTAAAATAAAAGTATTCAGTAAGTCATCACAAAAAATATTATTGACAGTATTTTAAACAAAAAGAAGAAAGAACTTAAATGTTGGGTATCGATGGAGGACGCAACTCTTTTTCTTTGTGTTCTCATCAACGAAATTTATAATGAAATTGATTTAGTTGTCTAGGGTAGAAGAGCATATCAGGGAAGATCTTATTAAAAGTACTAATATTTTCTATCTATGAGTGTACAAAGGAAATCTGAAATCTTAGCCTACTTCTTTGAATTACTGGTTTGTGATTTAATTAAATCATAAACCAGTAATTCATAAATTTTCAAAGATAAAAATAAAAAATATACTAAATAATCAAACAAAAGAAAGCTCCTTTTAAAAAAGAATACATCTTTTTAATCATGGCACCGGGCGGATGTCAAAATGTATTCCAGCCCCGCGTTTGAAACGAATAAACCAACCGATGTTAAGTAATATAAAGTTGAAAAATTAATAAAGAGGAAACTTCGCCCGGCTACTTTTTAGGTGCGCTTGTAAAATGAATGGAAATAAAAATTGTACCGCACAGGTGCGCGCGAAGCCTTTGACGATATTAACTTTTTGTTAAAGCTGAAGACATAGTTGCGGCGCGTACCGAGTGATTCTCTGCACTCATTGTCGGCCCACATTCCTGGCGTGCTTCGACATCCATTGCTCACGTACTACCGACACCTAAAAATGTAATTAAATAAACGCAAGCAATAACTTTGTTTTTTATACTCAACATCGCGCATAAGGATGAATTCTGTGTATCGGTACAAAAACTTGTTTAATTTTGTTTTGGCTAAAAGAGTAAAGCATTTTAAATGAACCTTATCGTCATCACGAAGAAATTGAATCTATAAAAAATGATTCGAAGAGATATTCTGTAATAGGAAATCAATTCAATCAATGTGATCGGACACGGTCGGCACGGAAGCCAATCGCCTAACGCCCAGCACGGCCGTACGCATTTTGCTCATCACCGATAACGCCTGCCACCTACTTAACGACCCCTTTGTTCTCAACCATCTCAAATATCCGTCTAAAGAATTTTTTAACAGAATTTTTCGAGGTTGTTATTAATTGAAAGCTGAAAATTAACAGAGATATCCGTTGCGTAATACTTAAAAAAAAAAATAATGAGACCGCCTCCTCAATTATACCACCAGAGGTGTTGTATTTCAAAATGTTATAAGTTTACAGTAGAAAGAACAATTTGTATCGGATCAATGACATTAGAAATGTGTAAAATAAAAAGCGCTTCGATCAGATCGCGCTTGCTTTTTGTGTAGAAGAAGAGAAACAATTTGTCTCCGGAGGCGCATCAATAACGAAGGTGTAATTTCTTGCTCGGTTCTCTATTTAATTATAAAGTCAATTCGTTTCTCCAGAATTTAATCGACAGTAGAATCTGCTGAATACTACAAAACTTGTAAAGAGTTTTGTTTGTGCGGGGCATTGTAACTTGGGGAATGTCTTTCTGGCCAACTACTTACAGATCTTTTTCATTTTGCTTTTCAAACAACTAGTTAACAACTAGTTTAAAATTTTAGATTACTTATTAAAAAACAAACAATATTTAAAAAAAGGTAACCATTTATCAAATGTACATTTGTAGTTCATGAATATTTAAAAACTCATTTGAACTATCACAAGTTAAAATAATTAAATCTATCTAATTTAGATTTAATTTGGATTTAAATAAAAAGAAGAATAATAAATAAACTGGATACATGATTTAGTAAATGGGCGTTGCGTAATTCGTAATATTTTCGCTCACGAAGAAAAGAGGAGACATGAAAGGATAACTTTTTATTTAAGCAAAGCGCTCAACCATTACAGTTATTTCAAAGAACAAATAGATTATAGCTCTCAAAGGAACCGGCAATTCTGTTTTAGCAGCGGCAAATGCAAAAATATTACGTATTCAAACAAACCTAATGGGACATTTAGGGGTGGCAGCGAAGTGAAACGGCAAAGGCCGAAGCTTTTAAGTGTATAATATTTAATTGTGACGCCCTAGGCGTATAATCTCGCCCGGGATAATAGGTTTCTGTTTCGGCACAACCCTCGACAGGCGACACTTGTGAGTGTGATGCCCCGGAGCCAGTCTCCACCGAAACAAATCAGATTATAATTGAGTTTTTTTAACTGACGCATGTTTTTAAGACAAATCGTGATCCTCTCGATCTTCGCCTTATTTGTTTACTTGTAATTATTTCAAGTACTGTTGACTGCAGTATTTGAAATATAGATTAAGATTAATCATAAGGTTTATGATTTATTTTATCTACAAAGCAGTTACAAAATACATTTTCTCAACTGCAAAAGAAATTGGTAGGTTTGTATATTTCATTTACAGGTACCTTATACTGTTTGGAAACCTCAAAAACTTCACTGCAAATACACTATAATGAACTTCATGTTCATATATTGCTATAAAATTGTCCAGTTTTTTACTACAACACAACGCTAATCAAAAATATATTTAAACTATCGTTGGTACTTCGCGAAATTATAAATCACGACACTTACAGCGTATATTATAAAAGGAATATCGGGAGGAAAAAATTGAATTCCTCGTTCAGAAAATATTCCATAAAAGTAAGCAAAAATCGCGATTCCGATTTCTTTTACATCTCGTAAATTGCAAGAGGCGGCAAGCGTTGCATGAAATTGAATAAGCATATTTCGTAAAACGAAGACGTTTTCGGAGACAATTGCCTTACCTCATCTACTCCTGCCTCTTCACGAACTTTGTCAATTTTCGCAAAATGCTATTAGAAATTCTCGTCTACGCGTATCCTTATTTCGTCTGGGATTGACATTACATTTTAATGTTTATTTGCCGAGGGATCGTTTTTTTTTCTGTATTTTGATGAAATCCAATCAATATGTAATTGTGTAATAATAACTTAGTCAATAAATCAAATCTTTATCTAAGTATTTTAACTAACAATCCCATTAACCCATCATTACTCCTCGTAATCCAAGGAATTTGTCAATTGCAAGGAGATTGTCACAGTTGCAGGTACATAGATTTATATCGCCAACTAATAGGGTGTAAACTCGTTTAGGGTTTCAGGGCGACGGAAACTAATTAAATGATTGAACTAAAGTCTGGAGAACTGTTTGGATTCTTGTAGACAGTAACCGAGATTGAAAACACTATGTTGCGCAAAAATTTTAATATCAAATTCACTTACGTCACTTTAAAAAAGTTTTGATTTCTTGGGTTTCTGCGGGTTGGTATGGTTTTATAGTTTAAAAAAAAGTTAAGTAATTGAATGTACATAAAAAAGAAGAAATTGTTAAAAGTTGCAAAATTTGAACAGACTTTTGACTGTAAAATTTAATAAGCGCTAACATAGTACGTAACATATTAACATAGTACGTTAGCAAAGGGAACGAATATTACGACGTGTCATATGGATGCGAAGTTCGTTTGATGTTAGCCAGCTTTTGCCGAAATATTAATGAAATTTCCTCGGACCTCACACTCGTACATTAGCGTCGCTAATTTTCGGCAGCTCAATAAGACTATTCATGCTAGCAGTTTAACTAAATTAAAAGCTACCTACCATGAGTCAACATCTCTTATTATGAAAATTATTGTCATTGTCAAATTCTTGAATAATGTAAGCCAATTCAGCAATCTCATATTATCTCGTAAGTGTAGAAATCGATTTAAACTCGACAAAATTTTGTCAAATGAATATCGATTTCTATCCATTTATGAAATTCTTTGTTGCGATCCTTGGAGAATATTCTCCTCGTGGCCAACATTTTACCAAAATTGATGATAATAAAGATGATAAACCGATCGATAATATGATTTTCCTCTTCAACAGAATCGTTGGCGCAAGAGCTAGAGATGGAGCGCAAGTCGCGCCAGCAGGCCATGGAGCGCGACGTGAAGAGCCCATTGTCGGAGCGCGCCAGCTACTACAAGAACTCGGTGCTGTTCAGCTCGGCCACTTAGCTGACGGGCCCCGGGGCCGCCGAGCTCCCCGACACCCAACACTACGACAATGAAAGTGACGACACGAGGAAACCCATAATCAGTGTCAAGCCAGAGTTTAGAGAAAAATAGAATATATAAGCGAGTGCAAACGCTGTAGACGATTCTTCGAAATTTTTGAGTAATAAATCTTTCAGTCGCAATCGACGGCTCGGATTTACTTCGGAATATTCATGTACATTAAAGTTTTCATCATTTAATTTAGCGCGTAAAATTCTATGTATCAGATCTCGATGAAGTTGTACTTTTAACTGAGATTAATTGTAAATAATATTATGACGTACTAAGCACGTAGATTGTGTCGATGCGAAGTCTAAGGAAATTTTTCTTCCATAGCAAAATTTGTAAATATTTCTTTATATTTTCTAGGATATAAGTCGTAACCGTTTTATCGTCGATTCAAGTTATTTATTCGTCAACATTTATTCACTTATGAATCGTACCTTTAAAATTATTGTTAAATGCCATATTTATATATAAGTATCGATCATTATTTACATTGTCTATGTTAAGAGACGACAAGATTTTCGTTTCTATTTGTACTTTTTAATTATATCTAGATATCAGTATGATAATCAATTCTCTGAATGAAACAACTGTTGGAATTGATCTAAGACTGGTTTAACGATACGATCAATACACTTGTGTTCGCTAGTCCAATTGAAGTACTGAATTGCGATTGAGTTTCTACAATTGTTTCTTTGACTACGAGAGCTTTAGAACAATGTCGTCACTAAGTATAACTTAATCTTGTACAACTTTGGTCGCTAAGCTTAGTTATAAAAAGTTTAAAAATAAAAGTTCAGTTGCAGCATGTGATCAACAATATTGTGTAATTTATTCAACTTTAGTGCAATGATTAGATGTAACTAAAACTAGTGATACATTAAAAGCATAAAAGTGCGATAGTTTAAGCTATGCGAAGCGATTAATTTTTACAAAATATTATTGACTGAATATAGAGGAGACAGTTACGACGGGCATTGTAAGGCAAGGTACCCAGCTAAGGTTTCGGTTGGTACTTTGTATAGATATGCCGCATCTCATATCCATGATCCAGTGTCATCTGTGGGTAGTTGTAACATAAGTGCAGTAGTTTTTAAAAATATAAATGATAGCGTTATTTATATCGATGCTTAGTTTACAAGAGGACTTTAATACGTCTTTAATAGTATAAGATTTAGACATTGTATGGGACGTAAAATTGGCGCTTGGCTATCAACATATAAGTACTTTTTAAGAATACACACATATCCGAAACATACGCCTGTGCAACGTCTATTGAAGCTTTAGTAAAAACGTATTCGAAAATATCAAAATTAAAAACAGTAATAGTCAAGCGCCGATCTGAACGATCGCCTTATACAATTAATTTCATACATATTATCTGTAATGGGTAATAAAATGTAATGAGTAAAACTTAGTTGTTACTATAAATGTTTAGCTGAACATGTGTGGTTGTAAAAAGGGAATGAATGTGACAGTTTAAATTTAATTTCAATTCTTTATCGAGATAAGGTCGAAGATGTAATGTCGACTTGCGGAGGTTCGTTGCGGATCCGACAGACGGCAGTTGACGCGACGACTTAGCGCTATTCCTTATCAATTAGATGTCAAGGCTTCAGTATACTCTTACAAATTGTTTATTAGTATGCAATTCATAAAGCGAGCGATTATTATTTATTATTTCTATGATAATTATTATTAATTTACTTTAAATTGTGTGTGTGCCTTGTATCGTAGAAGAAAATATCGAAATTAAAAAGAAAAATTATCATTCAGTAGTTTGTTTTAAAACCCCATCCTGAAAATATTGAAATACTAATTAACTTCGTAGGGTTACTTTTACAGCGCCCTTGTTGGACATGACATTTGCCTCATGTAAATAACAAAAATTGAATACACGCAAAACAAATGTTAATGTACGAATATCCATATTAAAACATCCAAAGATATCAACAAATTATAACCTGTGAATATCCAAATTAAAACATCCAAAGATATCAAAAAAATATAACCTGTGAATATCCAAATTAAAACAGCCAAAGATATCAACAAATTATAACCTATGAATATCCAAATTAAAACATCCAAAGATATCAACAAATTATAACCTGTGAATATCCAAATTAAAACATCCAAAAATGTCAACAAATTATAACCTGTGAATATCCAAATTAAAACATCCAAAGATATCAACAAATTATAATCTGTGAATATCCAAATTAAAACGATCCAAAGATAAAAACACTAAGATAGAAGAATAATCATTTGTTACTAAAATTCACTATGACTAGATCTCGATGAAACTTGATAAATTCTGAATTGTAAGCTTCGATAAACGGTGTTCCGAAAATGAGTACAGATCTCCCTCTATAAGATTAATATTTCAACACTCGTTCTAGTTGTTGTGAACAGATAAACGAATCGGTAACCTTTTTTTCACTAATTTCATTAGATCCCAACCTAGTCACTGTCATTAAGTATCTTAATACGTTTCATTTTGAAATTTTAGGAAATATTCGCTAATATTAAAAATCTGACGCTTGTCAGCGTAGTTTTTATCTACTTTACTCTTTTTTCTTTACTGTATGTACTATGAAGGACGATTCAATTTCTTGTTAGACTTCGATCTAACCTCGAAGAGAGGGAGCGGCACAGTTTTCCCAGACGTCAATTTTAGAATGGAAAAGAAGGAATTAAATTGTTAATTGTTATGCATAATAAATTAAAATTACGCAGATTTAGTATACTTATCAACCTGGCTCCCACTTCTTCACAAAATCAAAACTCCATGTTGGTATTCGGAAACGCTTGCAAATATGTCAACACTGCCTATACAATAAAAACCTATGAGTATTAATGGGAACATACAAGAACAATAAACAACTAATTCTAATATGCCTAAATTAACTTTAGCATTAACAGAATGTCAAAGACATATTTATAACGGATGCAAATACTACAACGGTGGTGTAAATATTGGTTACAAATAACACGTTCTCCCGACTACAGCTGCATTTAGAAGTTAGAAGGACAGGTGCTTTAGCAGCCCTTTAACTACTCAAAATAGATAATAGTCGTATCAACGCCTGAGGTATCGGTAATACTTAACAACAAAAATAAAGCCGTTTACCATAAATACGTAAAAAAAACACCGTCTCGTCAAATTTGTAGGCATTAGATTAGATCTCAGTGGATGTACCAATAAATTAGTAGAAATAATTACAATAGAATAACGATGGTCTGAATATTGAATTTTAGACATGAATGACGACATATTCGAAAACAATAAATTTCAGTCGCAAATCCACTAGTTTCGTTTAAGATTCTCGTATGATTTTTTTACCTCAACCTATGATCGTCCACTGCTGGACATAGGCATTCATTCATCGCATTATTGGGGGGATTGTGCCATAATCGCCACGCTTGGCAGGCGGATTGGCGATCGCAGTATGTTCCACCGTACTAAGAAAGGGGCGCTGCTGCCGTCCTCCAGTGGTTTTTATATCCAGACTCATGACAAACAGACATGTTCATGCACACAAATGTTTGTCTTGGGTGGGAATCGAACCCACGACCTGCGGCGCGAAAGGCAAGTGTCTTGCCACTGCGCCAACCGGTCAATCATTCATTATTCGCGAGCACAATTATTTTCTTAAACCGCTCCCTGTCCAAATTCGATGTATCAAAATGTTAGATTATGTTGTACATGATAGCCCTGATTATTTTGAATTAATTAAAGCAGTTCTTGTACACAAGAACTACTTAATTAATTATAATAACTAAAAAAAAATTGACCGGTTGGCAAGACACTTGCCACCGCCAACCTTTCGCGCCGCAGTTTGTGGGTTCGATTCCCACCTAAGACGAACACTTGTGTGCATGAACATATTTGTTTGTCTTGTGTCAGGATGTAAAGACCACCGGATGACGGGCAGCAGCGTCCTTTTCTTAGTACGGTGGAACATACTGCGATCGCCAACCCGCCTGCCGAGCGTGGCGATAATAGCACATTTCCCCCCAAAGATGCGATCAATGGGGGAGGCCTATGTCCAGCAGTGAACGATCATAGGCTGCGATGAAGAATAAAAAATAAATACTGATGTAAATCAAGTGCCGATGTCAAATGTACGCAAAAACAATGGCATAAGGTGGTGGTAGTCTAAACATTTACTTCGGGATGACCTAATGGGATACATCTTCGATACTAATTAAAATTTTCTGACCGATATTCCAAATACCTGTGGCGTTCCGATATGATATAAATGAATCTAGTTTTCCAAGTTTCGCCATTTAACAAAAGTAATAATATAAATTTGAATGAGCCACAGACCTTTTAGTAATTAAGACTTGATCATTTCTAGAAAGTGACCCGTGAAACCAATATAACTACCGAGTCATAAAATAGAAAAGTCATAAGAAGTTAGAGGTTTTATTAGAGTTCACTTGTGCTTCGGCGCTGTTTTAAATCCTGTTAAATCGGAAAACTTCATATTTATTGCTAATAGATTTTCGGCCGATGAGCACCGGGTTATTTGGGATGCAATTTTATTTTGTCCATATGGATGATTTTTATATTTGGCCCTGGGCGGGCTGGACGCAGCGATGCGTCACCCCTCCGCCAGTTTCGGACATCGAGAATCCACGGGCCCTCAATCAGAATGTTTTTCTGAAAACACTTTTTTGCTTCATTTATTCCGAAACTTGACTAAAAATTTGATTGAAAAATAATTTTATAACAACGATAAAAAAAACTAGTATGCTAGAAAAGCTACAATGTAATTTTTACGAAATAAAATAAAAAAGTACTCCGTAAAGTTAAAAACAGTGTATGGCAATAAAAATCTGAAGTCCTTAATAAAGTAATTTATAAGAGTATATTACTAACACCTCAGAAACTAAGATATTAAAACTAGAAGTCCATGTTTTGCAGATCATGTTTAATAATACAAATACATTTGTGGAAGAATTGATCACGGACATCTGTGATATAAAAGTAATCCAAAAAGGCTAGTTTTGCAGTGAGAAACGCATCTGCCAACAAGAATTAGGAGCAGATTCACGACTTACTTGCGCATTGCAAGAATTCTATATTTTTTGGAAAGGATATTGGTGGAGTGTTGGTTGTGTTTGGTTGCAATTTCCCATCAAGTTTTAACCAATTTCGTGTCACCGCATTGATAAATTAATGAAATAGGAGAGTAAATAAATTGTACATGAACCTATTATTCATATTTGGAAAATCAAAATAAATCTAACAATTAATATACCAATAATGGGCCCAACTGATCTATGAAAAGGTAAATACGGTCTCGATCTGTAACGTTTCGCAGTGAGCGGCTGTCGCATCGGCGTTAATATTGCGGGCATAAATATTGTCGTATGCGACAGCGTCTTCCCGCCTGTAGTCTCTATTGAAGAATGGCTCCCTTATACAAGCTGTTTAAAAAACCCTGTAATTTATAAATAGAAAAAATTGTCAAAACTTTAAGATTAAAATGTTAGTATCTGATGTAATAAAATTAGGTACTGGTAAAACGATCAACGGAATGAACCCACGCCGCAGGTCGTGAGTTCGATTCCCACCCAGGACCAGCATTTGTGTGCATGAACATGTCTATTTGTCTTGGGTCTGAATGTAAAGACTACCGGAGAACGGGCAGCAGCTTCCTTTTCTTAGTTACGGTGGAACATACTGCGATCATCAATCCTCCTGATGATACGATCAATGGGGAAGACCTATTTCCAGCAGTGCACGATCATAGGCTGAGATGAATGGAAAACGATTAAACAGTACTTGTTCTGTCTTTTTCAATAAAAGTAATTTTTCACTAAAAAAATATTATTTTTATTTTCAACGTCGTTCTCGTACGCATAATCGACTACTAACCAATAAAAAAAAAGAAAATATGCTATATCAAAAACGGCCCAATAATTAAATGCCAGTAATTAAGTGTCCCAATAATTAAGTGTCCCAGTAATTCATCATTGTCTTTTTGTGACATCACATACAAGTGGGTATATAAAATATATTTTATCGTATTCTTTTCATACACTCTTGTCAAAACTAATTGATAGTGCTAATTCGTAATTAACAGTAAAGTCTTGTTATGTTGTCGATGGGGGAGTTGTCGATGGGTTTTACACATTAAAACTTTTTATTAAGAAATCTTTGGCTAAAACTAATAGTTTGTAAAAAGTCGAATGAATCACTTACTTTTTTAACTAAAAGTAAATTTAGCTATCATACAAAAAAGGAATGTGAATTATTTTATTCAATTTTATTATAAAGCGACGAATCGAATGGGACATTCACCTGATTGTAAATGAACCATGACAGTGCTACGCTATCTAGGACTGTTAAATGTTATGTTCTGCATAAAATGAAGTATCTTTTTAACAGTCTTCAAAAAAAGGAAGTTCTCATTTCGGTTACGTTTTTTTAATTTTTTATGTGTGATTGTTAAAGCATTTCAAAATCATTCCAGAACCGATTTCAAAATGGTTTCTTTTGTTGGAAAGGGGACATTCGCAAGTTGGCCTCATTTAATGTTAATTGGACTGACGATTGGATTTTCATTGGACCATGGGTTTCGAAGATATACCCAAAATTGTACAATTTTGGGTATATCTTCGAAATTCTAATCTATTAATTTCGATAATAGAAGGCATATGTCAAAGAGCCGTTATTGTAATTATCATGGTAATCTATATTGTAAATGAAGCTTTTTTTCAATTTCTTATCCTTTTAACATCCTTTAAATATACATTTGTTTTTATTAATAACCTTAAAAATTTATAATATTTGTTACAAACTCAGTCTATACATACTTCTTTTCCTTTTTTACTTTCAATCACCTACGTAGTCTTCACACAGAGTCAGTTACAGATGTATCTCTGTCACCATTCAAATGTTTTTTTCTAAATTGCACACATTGTAATATGTGTATACATACATGTGTATACTACAAGTGAAACATTTATGAAGTAACTAGCTCATAAAATATTTATTTTGATGATGGAAATGTAGATGGAGAACTAGTTATTGACTTATTTGAAAAAAAATTTGAAAGTAAAATACTCCGTAAAATTTTGAAATAAAAAGTAACAAACTAAATAAATATATCAGTTATGTCATTGAAATTGTAACATCCTGTGAAATCATAGGGCACGTGTACACGCACCAGGTAGGCGCGTAATTTTCACAGTACACCGTCTCGTGGATTAGTTTTTCCTTAAGATAATTAAATAACTTCGAGCTGTGTTGCGTGATGTATGGCCGTGTTTATTGTCTTGTTCCGCGGCTTCTTCGTTGACAGGCCTAAAGGGGCTTCATTTTATTGCCACTATACTTCGTATGTTCGTTATTTACAGGATGATAATTATGCGAACGTTATTGATATGGGAATTACATACTACGGCTTTTATCTTTTGTAGCTGTCTTAACTTCATTTACATTGAAGAATTGCCAAAGGTAAGGCAGAGTACATTTTAGAACAGATGAACGATAGAGATAAAATATTTTAGAATATTGAGCATGTGTGTAGCCACTATTTTGAAATTTTTTCGCGAAGACGATTTCTTTTCTGTCGAGTCGGCTTTGGTAGGCCTGACAATCTTATTACGTTTACAATTTACTGGATTCACTGAAATTCAAAATTCATTACGTAGTTTCTATGTAAAAGAGAAGAAATACATCTATCTATCCTCACAAATTGTCGCATTTATGTTATTAGTAACATGTTTTGAGATCTAATGTAAGCTATCGCTAAGTCTCAATAACTGACTACATCGGCATTTTTGAATACAACAGCTAAGTGTAGTTAACAAAATAATCAGATGAAAGCTTAAGACCGATTAGAGTGGTGAAAATTAAGATGCAATATAACCCACAAGAATTTCTTAAGGATATCTGTATTAATTACGTCAATAGCCCGAAGGACAAGGCGATAAAATTGGTATTTAATTTATTACATTTACATAGGTTGATTGTTAATCGCAATTCTACGTATTTTACGAAAATTTTGCATGTAAAACATATTTGTACAATAAATAGTATTGGGTTAAATAAACACTGTTAAATATTTTAAATTTAATTGAATTATGTTTTAGAGAGATAATCTCTATCTCATTGGAGATTAGTTTTTTGATTGATGATAAATGCGTATTACCATAAAAATTATAATATCTAAAAATGGTATGTTTACATTTTTTTTAAAGAATGTGGCAAACGAGCAAGCGGTCACTTGACCATTGGCATAGTCATCTACAACAAACCTTTGCGAATTGCAGATACAGAAAAAGGGACATTTTCTTCACTTATCCATCCCCTTCCCCGTCAAATCCTCTTTCTCTGTCCACTCTTTCCTTATTAGGAAAGGGTGGGAAGGGAAAGAGGACTAAAATTAGGCCTCCTAAAGCTTAATCCTTAGAAGAAATTCAGAATACTTCTACTTCACGCCTGTCTTCTGTGAGATCGTGATATTTTACCCCTCGAGCGTGGCATTCGTGCACCAGATGTTGTAGCGGACTCTGCCACTGTTAATATTGTGGCTACCATTGTTTAGACAACCGGAATTTATTAAACGACATATACTAATAGTATGCAATACCTAATATGGAGATGCAACCACAGTGACTATTACAGCATCTTCTACAAGATCTCAGGAACGAAAGAATTCAAAACTCAATATTCTAATGATATTGAATGTGCTAAAATTTTAATTGAATTTAATATTATATTAAAGCCATTGAAATTTGTAACTAGATGTTACCTATTTCTTTCAATTAAGTACAACATTGTATTTGAATAGTATGGTATGTCAGTTAAAATGTTCCTGTGGTTTAATGATGTTAATTATACTATTGCTTGACCACAACTGTGATGTTAAGCGGCAATGTGATCGAAGGATGGTATAGCTTAAAATTGGCCTTTTCATTCTTCTCACGTCCTAATTGCTCGAAAAACTGAAATTGGTAACCGTTCAATCAACTTGGTGGAAGATGGAAATCATTATTATATTATAATAGGTGGGTAGTAAATATCGATACAACTGAAGGTGGCTTGACCGTGTTTTAAATAAAGGATGCGACATTTTGTTGTTTTGTCTTCTTAATCTTTATTCATTTCAATTAGAAGACGGAGGCGAAAGGCGATTTCCTAACAATGTTTCGGGCGGCACTTAGTAACATAAACATCTTTTACCCTTTTACAT
Organism: Papilio alexanor hazarajatica; assembly: GCA_018246295.1. Taxonomy (NCBI): domain Eukaryota; kingdom Metazoa; phylum Arthropoda; class Insecta; order Lepidoptera; family Papilionidae; genus Papilio; species Papilio alexanor. The sequence continues at coordinate 600 of DWLR01002470.1, read as the reverse complement.
CGGAGCGGGCCATTGTAGTTATTTGCATTAGATTCGCGTTCAAAAGTAAGACACTTTAAAATTGAACATCGCCGTTGATTGATTGCCAAAGCTTAGGTTAATATCATTTTCGTTATTCAAATTATGCATAAGAAAATTGCTTTTCTTATGCATACTATCGACACTAAGCCGCCATGTAAAAAATGTATTAGGTTAGAACTGTAGTGCCATAAAAGAAATCTGTCATTCTCTTATGAAAAATTGTACAACATAATAATAATAAAAAGCTGTAATAACGTGTAATATGTATAGTGGTACATATTACACAATAAAAAATGTAAATGTTTCAAAATACAAAAAATATATATTTTAATATAAAGTTATATCTTTATCGAGTATAATTTTGTATGTCTATATAAGATACCTTAGAATCCAATATAGCTAACAAAAGATATGAATTAAAATGTTTTATAATTCAAAGATTGGAAGACATTATTATCCCTTCCATTTTCACCTCACACCTCAGCCTATGATCGTCCACTTTTGGACATAGGCCTCCCCCATTGACTGCATCATTGGGGGAATGTGCCATAATCGCCACGCTTGGCAGGCGGATTGGCG
>DWLR01002469.1:0-15406 GCA_018246295.1 Papilio alexanor hazarajatica | reverse complement strand
TTTGCTTGTTTACATACCCATTCATCCAAAAATGTGCTTCATCGGAATAAATAATCATTTTCTCATTAAGTTCTTCGGCTTCAAACATTCCCGTAATAGTGTTACAAAATACGATGTGATGGCAAGTTCAGTTAACAATTGATGAGTGCTTATTTTATACGGATGAAACATTAAAAATATCTCAAAATGTTGTGCAATGACGATTTGGTTATTTTTAATGCTTGAGCAGCTTTCCGAATCGAATCATTTGGATTTTATTTGAAATAATTCTCAACTAAGTTGATCTTTTCTGGTGAATTAAACCTTCTCGCGTGCTCACCAGCAGGCGTTATCAGATATATATTATTATTACTAAAGGATGGTATTCGATGATATATAATTTTGAACTTTTTGACCAAGTCGTTATTCTGATGAAGAAAAGTTGGCAATTCTTGAATAACATCTCGCTTCATTGTCGGATTGTAAGAACATTGCTGATTAACTATCGTATCTGAATTGCCTATGAAAATTGATAGTCCGCAAAGTAGTGGTAACACTGCTTCTAGTAAATATTATATTTGATCTTGAATTGTAAATTTGTGTGAAATTTTAAAATTATATCTGGTATACATTAAATTTTTTCGGACGATAATTATTTTGTTATTACCTTGAAGTGTATGCGTAAAATTTGTATTTCATTATGTTTTTGTAAAATTTGTACATAAACTAATGGGATTATCTTTCACTTTTTTGTAATCCCATTAGTTTATGTAAAATTTTTACATAAACTAATGGGATTATCTTTCACTTCAATTCGGTGCTCATTGGTCATCGATCATTAAACAACTTATGTAAAATGTAAATAATTAAGTACATCATCTTTTGACGGGAGTTTGCAGTATCTATTATTAAAATTACATATGTCAAGGATGATAACTTGCTGATATCTCATCTTTTTGTTAGATGGCCAATAAAAGACAACGCAGAGCGAAGCTCCTCTACTATAGAGGACTGTCTCGAAATGTCTTTTTACTTTATTAAGATTGACAGAGATAACATCTAACAGTGGTAGAGAGTCTGCAACAATAACATCAATTGTTCGACCAGTAAAATATCTCGACCTCACAGAAAACAGGCGTGAAGTAGAAATATTCTGCTAGTTCTTCTCCTCTTTCACTTCCCATATTTTTCTTGTAAGTAGATGGGGTGAAAAGTTGAAGAGGATTTGACGGGGGGGGGGGTCGGAAAAGGGAAACTTTTTTCTGTTTATCTCCTCTTCTGTCCTTTACATTTATCTTGTTGCATATTTTTTTATAGGGAATATACTAAGACTTGATCACAGTCCCACTTGATGTTAAGCGATGATGTGGTCGAAAGATGGTACACGCTAGTTTAAATATAGCCTATTCAAGTATTCACTCTTCTATTGAAGGAATGTAAGGAAGGTATGTCATACTTTGATGGAAGCACTAACGGCAGCAACTTGTTCCAATCCTTTGCAGTATGCACAATAAACGACGATTCGCACCGCTTCTTTCGAACTCGCGGCACGTCCACTACGAAAGGATGGAAACCAGCCCGAGTTAATTAGTTCATGTAATTCCTGCACACATTCCTATGGGCTTTCTGGTAGACATTTAAAAAAGAGAAACAAGTAATTCTACTTCTTCTTCGTGCACATCATTGCTGAAGGTCGTGCTCATCCTGAAGTGCCTTCACTGAGGTCTTGACGGACTTCCTCCACTCTACTTTGTCCTTGGCTTTTCTCAGGGCAGTTAAAATGTCGAGTTCCAGTATTTATTCTCTTGATCAAACCAAAAGAATGGTGATTGACCCTGTGCTTTTTGTCTCGATCTTTCCTACTACAACCAGTTTGTCTAGATTGTCTGTTTGTTACCGGATAATAGGATCAAAGTAAAGTAAGTGAGTACTTGTTGGTAGCAAGCAGTGGATATTCTGGTGGTAATCTTAATTTTATGTCGGTCGGTCATAATTTTGAGTTATACAAAAATATCGAGAAGAGCAAAGCACACAAGTCTGGTTATGGTGGTAGTTGACATTTTTCTGTTTTTCCAGATTCTGATTAATTTGCACATTCCTGCTTTAGCCATTTGTGTTCGTCTCCGAATTTCTCCGTCGCAGCCTCCCTGATCACCTATCAGTGAACCTAGGCACACAAACTTGTTTACAAATTCCAAGTCTGAGAGATATCCCGTTACTGAGAACTCCAACTCGATTTACCACCATGATTTTCGACTTCGACTTGTTTATGGAAAGACCGACAATTTTGATTTCACGCTCGACTCTCTCGAAAAGATCTGCCATTTGCTCTCTCAAGAAGCAAATAGCCTGGTATCGTCGGCATATCGTAGGTTACTGATCTTGTTGACATATATACAAACATATAAACGAAAAACATTATCCTCTCGTCTGTCGAGCAAAAAGCAATATAAACAAATATAGTACTAGCAGTTTATAAAGTAGTTTTTCACCAACACTTGTTAAAATATTAAAACTCCATTTAAACAGCGAAATTTATCTCCGTCACATTCCGATGACTGCACAAAGTGCAAGTGTACCAACAAACATTCATAGAAATGATAACTAAAGCGTTCATTGACATCAGCGTGTAATAATGAGAGAAATTTAACACTATTGTTCCCCTTCCCGGAGAAATGTTATAAATTTAGATAGCATAGGATTCGACATTTCATTTTCGCGTTTGATTTCACAAAGAATTACATTTTTTCACAGTCTTTCAGTTATGGAATTAAAAGCACTTATTACTTTTCTTATCTTACTAAAGTTTGCCGAATGTAATCAGACCATAAATGATGGAGTGTCGATAAAGACTATGACAAGAAGACGCCTAGCAACGAAGTTAACAAGAAACGGAGGCTTTACAAAAAGTCTACTAGACACGCAGAAATTTGAACACAGTATTTGGCAACCTGTACAAAAAGAGAGTAGATGTGAGTCTTAAAAAAATAAAACACTAACAAAAGTTTAATTTCAATTACTTGCCATTAATAGCTTACTTGACAAGTAATTTGCATTTAAAATACCTCTCTTTACCTTTTCTTGATTACATTCTTATTGAAAAAAAAAATACAACAATGTAATTACACAGTTCTGAATCAGTTACGTTCACTGTTTCAATTAGTTTTTTTTCTAATATATTTAAAAAGTAAACAAAGGAGTTCGTGGTACGATGACCTTAAGCAAAGATGAGAAGACCTTCCAATATCTATTTTCAAATGTTTGTTTTTGGGTCTGAGTGGCTTCCATTAGCTCCACGTCCAAGTCACAGTCTGTCACATTCGAGACCAAATGTGTGAAGTCGAGTGTTTTGTTAGAGAAAAACAGTCTAGACATCCATTAGATAGGTCGATAAAGTAAAGGCGGTAGTGGTAAAAGTTATAAACCTCGTCACAGTTGGAGAAGGCTGTTGTCAGTAGAGGCTAGTGTATGACGGTGATTAATAAAACAGATTCATAGACATTATTTATATATTTTAACATATATTTATAATTGTCTGAATAAAAATTTTATTTATTACTATTATCAGTTTGATGTGAAATTGACAGTTTTTTAATTAACTTTTGTCCGCTACTTCATCCGAGTGAAATAGTTGCAAGGGCAGCATTTTTCATATTTTAGAATACTTATTTTGCAAATAATACACACGTAAACTGTTGTGATTGACTGCATATAACTTATTTTAATACAACTATTTAAACAGAACTACTTTTGTTTTTATAATATATATATATATATACACGTGTATAATATAGTAGGTAGGGATTAATTGAAAAGCATAAATTTTCACTTTAAAATTGAAGTGATAAATCTTATCTTATCCCCTAAAAGAAAACATTAAAATATGTCCAAGTAAATGTATGAGTATTTCACAGTTTTATCTTTGTTCACGGTGGTAACGTTCCCGAATGGTGGTTGCGCCGGTGCGTCGGGAGACAACGGTACTTGCATGACAGCTCGAGAATGTTCCTCTAGAGGGGGTTCAGCTAACGGTTACTGCGCCAATGGATTCGGTTTATGCTGCATTTGTAAGTATATTATTAGTATTTTAAGCAATAAGTACATTCTTATTACGGGTTATGCTAATCGTTGTTTAGCTTAAACCCAGATTATGTACGAGATATCTTTCGAAAATAAAAGGATAATGCTCTTTTGTGCTATAATTTGAGCTGTTAATGTTTTTTTTTGTGCCACTATGGTTAGCAGACACAAAGAAAACAAACCAGCAAAAAGCTGATGTATGATTCATTGAGGAGAATACCAGGAAAGTCTAAATAACATCTATGTTATAGTTATGACGTCATGCGGCAGCAGCACTTCAGAAAATGGCACGTACTTTGTCAACGCCGGGTATCCTGCGCCCTACGATGGCGTAGGTTCTTGCGAACTCACAATTATCAAGTCCCAACCGGAAGTCTGCCAGATAAGGTAAATCTTTTATTTGTTGTACTATTCACCTCGCGTCTACAAGTACACCTACGGTCATCTTTATAAGCACACCAAAATGATTGATCTAATTTATATGATTCATACAGACAAACAGTAGTGTAGAGAGGGGGACAAGGGGGGGTCATGCCCTTGGCGCCACTCACAACGGAGCGCCAAATGGTCCACAAAACAAAAAATTGCTGGATAATTTTTATTTTTATTATAACTGATTTCTAGAAAATGTATTTTAAAATTAGTGCCAGTGTAATATAATAAATGTTAAATCTAAAATAAAACGAAAAAAAAGAAACACTAATAGTCACTACTAGAATCAGCTAGAGATGTTGGTCTTTCCGCAGAAAGTGAAATTTCTCGTTTCGAAGTGAATTTTCTTTTCTACACTTTGAAATATTTATTAAACAATGATAATGTTGATAATGATCATGAAAAAAATTGTAAAAATGTGGGTGAAATTTATAATACAGATTTCAATGGAATAGAACTTTTTATCTAAATATGTGACTGCAAAATGTTATGCCGCAGTAGAAAAGAAATTGAACTTGTTTTTCCAAACCAAAGAGTGGCACTTCCAACTATCTCAGTATCAATTACAGCTAGTAATTGATACTGAGATGGTTGCGAGCGAATGTACATTTTCCAGTACATGTGCTAGTACATTTTACATATCGTTTTCGAATGGGCGGGGCGCTAAAAAGGTATTGTAGACTGTAGACAAACTCTATTCTTTTAACCCAACCTTTGCCGATAGATATAGTAACTACTTCGTAGATTGTTACTTCTGAGCCACGTCTATATCCAATGACCATAACATATGACAATACTATACTGCGCAGGATAAGTAATACAAAATGGTGTGCGCTTTTACTCTTCTCGTAGGTACGTAGTGAGATGGTAAGTTTTGATAGTTCTGTAATTTCTTTATAATCTAACTTACGTTAAGCTTAGCTTAGTGAAAAAACACTCTTAGTATAAAACTGACTATACTATTTTGTATTAGGTTAGATTTCAATCGTTTCACAATTACCGGCCCCGAGCCATTGAACAACGTTTGCAACCAGGACCAGTTTATGGTATCAGGTGGAAACCCTGTACCGGCAATCTGTGGAGTCAACCAGGGCAGTCACAGTTAAGTATTATTTGAAACTTGAGTTCCTAAAATTGATATTTTTCCAGACTTTGCTCGGTTTTGAAGTCTTCCTAAACTTAATAATATATTTTAAGAATTTCAAGATATTAAGAGATTGCGCAAATGAACGATGAAGAACGATGAAAAATTTACGAGTGAGAAAAACGAAATTTTAATGTTTAAATTATCTTTTTCAAAATAACAGTACAATAAAAATATGTCAATCTCCAGTCAAAAGACACAAATTTTCTTAGAATACTATATAAACTTTTATCATATAACATAAAATTTACATTTAATGTATTTATTAATTATTTAAAGATGTAGACTGTAACGTCTTATTTTGTTCGCTTGGTTCTTTGCTGGTTTTTCAAAATTTAAAAACATTTTAATTTTCTTTGCTTGAATGATACGTTCATCTAAAAATGCTAATCTTGGCTGCTGCGAGAGCATGTTTTTTACATTAATATCGAAATAAGAATCGAAAAGCTGTATCATATCCAAATCGTTTATTAGAGTTCACTGGCTTATGAATGATTTATGCCAAAATCGGACATACTCTAAACATACGAAATGTCCTATTTGTTTCATACCAGTCAGTTCCTTTTTTGCTATTTGAGAAATATTCAATAATTGATGGGTGAATAAAACAAGGTTCAGTAGAATAGTTTGAGGTAACTGTTGTAATAGGTACCTTGTAGTCTTCAATTGCATCCTCTAAGATGTTTTGAAGATAATGAACCATTTTCATATATTGATCTTTTAAAAAACCTTGCATGGAATCTTCTTCGTATTTCTTCAACATATTTGTGTGTATACTGTCTTATCAATTGAATCCCACATATTTTGAAACTTTCGAAATATTTTAATTTCTGGAGCACTAGACGGTACAGGATAGCACTCATCAAATACTTCTTTCAAGATTAATTCATGGGTGTTATGATGTTTTTGTGGTACACTACTCATTGTTATTACATTTTGGCTCGCAATATAAAATAATTTGTCAAGATTGCCTTTTCTATTAGCCGCTTCCGAGTTTCTCGATTTGTCTTTTCCCAAAGATTGGTATTCCTTATATAACTTTTGTATACCGGCTCGAATATTTTCCTGTCTTTACAGGAATATTAGCACTCTTCCATATGACTTGCAGTTTTGTACTTGTCGCTATAGCAGCTTCAGAAAGCGTTTCTTTTATTTTTTTTGTGGTAGTGAATATAAATTAACAACACTTTTCACCTTTCTATTAAAAGCAATCATAAGATAACATATGAACTAACCACATCCCTCTTTTTTACTCATTTTATAGTCTAAATATGCTTAACTGGTTTAATATAACACACTAGTAACACATACATACTATCCTCCACTGTAAAAAACATATATTAAAAATTTACCCTACACTGATGGCGAACTAGCTGTATGTGAAAATTTTATTTGCGTTGCGCAACCTCTAAACATTTACAGATTATGGTGATTTTTGGTATATGAACACTGTGCATAACTGGTATTAAGAATTCGAGCAAAGTCAAGAGAAAATCGAAAATTAAAAAAATGAAACACCCTAGTAGGCATAGCAATTACATTTACAAGACAAAATGCAGCATTTGGCGTCTAGTTAATACAAAGTATTATTGCAGTCTCCAACATCCAAATGTGCATCGAAGCCATGCATTTGTTGTTATTGTGTAAAAGTATGCGTTGTTAGTTCATACATATTTAAAGCACGAATAAAGAAAGGAAGACGAAAATTAAGAACAGTTGAGTAGCACCCTCGATATAATAACGCCTCCTTTTATGCCTTATATATTAATATACTTTATTTATGACAAAATTAAAATACACTTTCAAATCCTATATTGAGTTTTTAGTAATTTTTACTACATTCGTTAGGAACAGGGTGGTAAAAATTGGTTATTATTTTCAAAAAGAAAGTCAATTACTGTGCAGATAAGTCAATTATTTGGGAACGGCCATAGGTTGTTTATGTTTGTGAATGGGCATGTGTCCCTACCACACTGTATTATCAAATAAAGTACAATTTAAACTCATTTTACCTATAATGCGGCTTATATCATAATGAGTTTCGCAAGTATTAATAAAATGCGTTGCTAAAAACTAGTTAATTCAGTTTTATTTATATGTTGTTTTAGCGTTCATCAATTAATAGAAGTCGTACATATATTTAAAAAAGTGGCAGGAGATTTGGTCACAAGATCACGTTTCTGAATCACTCTCCTACCATGAAACTCACTCATTCAATTAGACTAAGTAAACTCTATTTCACGCCCATGTAACGTACAATCGGGTCGCTGCATAAGGGACGTGTGTAGACACATTTGTCCCCTGTGTTGTGACCTGACTTGCTTGTCAGTCAGTATGAAAACTTCTTGGTTTATGCCCAATACTATCTATATACTAACTATATAAAATGAATTAATTCCATTTGCATAAAAATGGTGTTTGAATATAACATCGAAGAGGCGATACAATGGCACAGTACTATGTCCGTAATATATCAGGACTTTTTAACCGATTGAAAGTACTGTTATAATAATAAAATATAATAATTCAGCAAATATTAAATTATGTGCATTTCTAATGGTAGTAAGGAGCAAATTCCATCGATTTGGATTAAATTTTGTATTTAGATCAGGTGTTGCCTTTTAGTTTATTTAAAAAAAAAACACCTTTGGTTATCATTACACATATTACCCATATAATATTACACATATTATCACTGATAGATAAAAAACAAAACATAAAAGTCACCGATCTTCGCCGCTCAAATGACTTTCACCACTTTGTCATCCCTTGATACTTGGATTTTGTTACCCCTTGCTGCTTGTCAACCGGGGTGGTCCATTCCCATACGCCCCTCCCCGATTTCGTCTCCTTGGACAGCCATTATTACGTTTTTATTGATGTCAATATTTCTATTGGTTACAGTGTACATCGACGCCGGCATTGGGACCACTAATCCGGTGAAGTTAACGTTCGTCTCAAGTGGAAGCTCATTCGACAGACTCTGGAAAGTGAAAGTGACACAAATACCTTGTAACACTGTGTACAAAGGTAAATAATGTACTTGTTTTCTCCATGTTAATAATAATCTCAAAACGAACTATCATACGAGGTAATCAAGATAAAAGAGGTTCACGTTTTGCCCTCTTAGCATTAAATATAGCTAGAGCTCTTAACACAAAAGAACTAATAAATGTTGGACAACGGTACATTCCCGATAAAATTGATAGATAGACATCAACTTGATCAAGATTGATCAAGTTGATGTCTATCTTTAATGTATGTAATCCAAGAAAAATCTTAATAACACCACCTATGTTACAGTGACGTATGTAAACACTTATGTAAGTAGCGCCGCAGTCGACGGACTGGAAAGTCGAAGTAACACAAGCGCTACGATTTATAACAAAAACCCAACACAACTTCTGTCTTTTTATCCTACACTTCTCTATAATTAATTACATATAAAAATGATTCTCAAGATACATAAGAAGCCTTATTGGTAACTGGCCTGACTGTTTTTCTATTTCTTATTAAATACAACAACAAAAAACACTCGCCTTATCGGAAAAAAGAAAATACATCCACTACTTTAACGAGCTTTGTAGAAAATAATAATAAGCTGCTCTTAGTCTTTAGTTGTAAACTCGATGTCGTGTTTTAGTAGTATTATGTATATATTATTAAAAGATTTTTAACGCAACATAAATGTCAGCCGATGAAGGCTGCCTCCAATATTACACAGGTGTGTCCGGACAACTTCGATCCTTCAACTACGATCCCGCTTTGGGACTACAGCTCAGCAACCAAGACTACGGTATCTGTGTTCGAATGGAGAGAAACTTTTGCGGTATTCAGTACACAGCTTGCGCTGATACAGGTAATTCTTACTTTTAATTGTTCCTTTTTTATATTCCAACACATATAGGTATATTCTAATTATGGTTGGTCGTTATGTGTCTGGTCTGGTCATAAAATTAGCTTCTTTCGCAGGCTTCTAAGACGAAGGCTTAGACAACACAACACACCGTACTTGACATGACGAACTCGTCGGTTGCGGGTACTCCTTGTATCGCCTTTCTTTAGGGTGTCACTAATTTAATCGATAAAGTTTTTCTGCGCCGTCCCCTACCTAGCAGTGTCTTTTGCACTTTTGCATCACAGGTTAATTAATAGTGTGTATTTTTTTAAACAGTGACTTAGTCTTATAACAAATTTATAGAGCAGTTATAAAGATCAAATAAAATGAAATAATAGACTAAGATGTCTAGGTTCATCGAAAATGAAATCTTTCTCAATTTTAACTAAACCTGAGTGGGCAAAATATATACAATTTTAGAAAAAAATATTTCTTTACAGTTAATAATCGTTCTCGGGCCTTTACCCTAAGCGGCAACAGTAACACACCGGTGAACTCCATGATCGGGTCAGGAGCAGGGCCAAACAATTGTGCCAACGACTGGCTATTGGTTCCATGCGCTGCCAACGTTGGTCGATTACAGCCAGCGCAGGCTTTGTGCACAGACAGGATTTGCGGAGGAACTTTCTCTGCCGATCTTTCAATGCAAGCAGCAACTGTTCTAAGTATATCTAGATCTTTTTAAATAGAAATACAAACAAATAAATGCACATAACCTAAATTCTGTAACGTCAAAACTTAGGAAACTGTTATTTCAAATTAACACTGTCGCCTCTCGATGATGAGCATTATGTTACGATTTTAAAAGTGGTACAGCTAACAATTGCACAATTTGAGCAAAAAAGCTCACTCGAAAAAATGCCACGACCTCGCAGAACAATGATGGGAAATATAAATGTTGATGTTTCTGCAGTAAGTTGCAGTGGTGACGTGTTGAGTTGAGATGCGAAGGTGAGTCACATTATGTCTGATAAAAATAAGCCAGGTTATTTAGCTGGTTGTTATTTAAAAGAAGAGAACAAGAGAAATTAACTTTTGTTTAATAATAGCCAAACGCTTCCAATCTGGCCTAAAAACGTGCCATGAAATAACCCCCGTGTGTCACGTAGTCAAGGACAAAGGTGAGACCCGATCGAATGTGAGAGTGTTTGAATTTTTTTTTTTTTTTCATTTAAATGAAAGTAACCAATGTTCTCAGTTTGGTACGGTAAAAGATCATTTTTTTATCTGCTTGTTATTAAATAGAATACCGCATCTTTTCTACGTTTATTTTTAATTTCTTATTAACCTTTAGACCTTTTGACTGACCGGTTGGCGCAGTGATAAGATACTTGCCTTTCACGCCGCAGGTCGTGGGTTCGATTCCCACACAGGACAAACATTTTTGTGATGAATCTGTTTGTCTTGAGTCTGGATGCAAAGTCGACTGGAGGACGGGCAGCAGCGTCCTTTTCTTAGTTTAGTACCAAACGTTGCGTTTATGGCACATCCCCCCCCCCATGATGCAATCAATACGTCCAGTAGTGGACGATCATAGGCTGAGATGGAATAACCTTTAGTGGAGTAATGTTTTCTAATTACCTTGTACTACAAATTAGAAACATTTCATGATTCTTTTCTACTTTTAAACATAGTTACACCACAAGTCTAACGTTTTAATAAGGGTAATTTTTCGTAACACATATCTGAACGATTTCGAAGGTGTGGTCAAACCCTTGTCGCTTTGCGTATTTCCCGTGAGATATGTAACCTTTTATTTCTCACACAAATTGGTATCATAATTCATTTCGCATAAAGATCAATTTTGCAATGAGCTTGTTAAAGCTATTGGAGTTGATATATGTACATATGAAGGGAATATGTACATAATTCATGAGTAATTGATAGTGAGGTAGAGGACAAAATTATAATTAAAAGTGTACTCTTGGGTTCTTATGACCTCGTGACATACTATTACTTTAATAACAAAAATGACTCAGTTACAGCCGTGATCTAATTTTAAAGCGGTATTCCTTGTTTTGCTGGTTGTTGCTAGACATTTCTGGAACCAAATTATATAAAGAACATTTTACACTAAAGCCATTTAGAACAATACGTTATTTATAAACATATGATTATTTTCTGTACATCAATTTAATAAGATCGGTAACGTTATATTCATACAAATAAAGAAAGTACACTTTTAAAACCGCAATTTCTCCTAAATACTAGAGTTTTAATTTTTTTTAATTTTATATGTTTTTAATTTCTTTTCTAAACTATAATTAATTGTGATTGACGGTTGGTCATATTACTGTACTGATACTGATATCAATGATAGCTCTGAAGCTATACTGTGCTGTACTCATAAGTGCTCTGATCCTAACGTAGTCGTAAATGCCAATACCAATGGGTAGCGGTCACTTAATAAAAGTGGTATCGTTTGCCACCAACTTCTAATATTAAATCTAAATTTGAATCTTGAAATATTCCTAATACTTTAGCGTAAATCAGGTAGGTATACAACTGAAAATGTTCTACTAAATACACCTCAATACCATGAGAGACTTTAGCAGACACGTGTATGTCCTAAGGACTACGAAAGTGTGAGCGAGGCACATCAACGCGCTAAAGGGTCACGAGATCTTGCACTGGGAACCATCTCATTATGTAAAGAGCCCCGGTTCCTACACAAACTCATAAACATAGTATGGTATAAACAAACTTTATATGTGGGGTCATGCATTATATGTAAGACGCAAAATTTAATTGTATATTAGTTACTAGATAGGTTACCGGGGTAGATTTTTGCTTATGAAATAAAATAATAGAAAAAATATATACATATTGCACGTACATCAATATTTTTAAACATATTTTAAAAATATAAACTAAAATTAAACATGTTTGCCGTCAAACATGTTTACATGGATCCCGCTAGTGTTGTACGGAACCCACTTTAAGTGAAATCAGTATAAGGCAATGATGACCTTTCCTTTTCAGGCACAGTGAAACCATTTCGTCTCTGGTTCCACACGGATGGCGTAGAAGCTCCCATTGATGTTGCTAACAGGGGATTCTGTTTAAACTATATCCAGCAACCCTGTACCAATAATGTTATTTGATGAAAATGTATTTATATTAAATGTTTTGGACTTTTTAATTGCTTTGAATTATCCATATAAGAACATTGACAAATTGTAACCATGGTGTTTTCTGTTGTAACCAAGAATTATCTTTAATATACATCTTCATTTTTAACTATCTTCTAAATCCATTATCAAAATCCTACCTGATGTGATATGAAAATAAAATCTCAACTTACATTCTACGATACAATAAAACTAAGAAAAGAGACTACAATATAAAAAAAAATTACCAGTTATAATATTAAACACTGTACATATTACGTTCACTGACACTCCAAGAACGGCCTAGAATAACCAGTATCAATGAAAAGTTACTTCTAACTTAGCTTGCTGTAATTTGTATGCAATTGTTAAACTTATACGTCAATCTTAAAATATTAGATTAAAACATTTTAAATAGGCTTAGAGACATAATTTATTATTTCAATTCTAAGAGCCAACAAAAAAGGGGTTAACAATTACAAAAAAAAAATCCATAGCATGCTATTAAAAATCAATAAGCTCCACTGTCTATATCCTTATGGGGAAGAATACAAATCGAGTAACACCTCACTTCAAAATCAGTCCAACCATTAAGGCTACAGGAAGTAGTAATGCTATTGAGATACGGTCCTTGAGAAGTATGCTAGGCATGGCTCGTATGGTTTGAAAGAGGATATCGTAACTAGAATTATGAAAGGTATGCTTCGGTGTTTCGGCCATATTGAATAGATGAATGAAGAGACAGTGAAAGACAAATTTATATTGCAAAAGTCCTCTGACTTTTGCAACAGACACGCTACATACTTTTGACAGAATGAGGGAGAGAAGAAAGATGATATAAAGAGCACCCGTAACCGAAACGAGTGTATATGGGTAGATGTATGGATGTAGAAAAAGAGAGCGGTGTGCTAGGATCGCGCCAAATGGAAATCTGTAATCTCTGCCGACACCTCTGGGACCGTCCTTACGGACGTGAGTGTTATGTCATAAAAATGTTGTAGTAAAATTAATTATCCCCAAATAGAATTTAAATACACTATCATTAAATCTGGAATCTAATGTAGTAGTGAAATCTACTAGTATTTAAGCTATAATACTGTAAACTCCAAATTGACTTAAGGGAAATAATCATAAGTAAGCGCTAAGAGGACGCATGAAAACGCTTTTGCGTGCCTCAAATTTACTGTTTTATATTTGCGTTTTACACTATCGCAAATCGTGAACGTGGCTTCAGGAGCTTTTGTGAGTATGCAATATTTTACCAATCAACCAATTTATTTCAGATATTCCAAGATAATGTTATTACCAATGTTTCCGGTAAATATCATAAAGTATGAGTACCTACATCAATTCAGATCCTCTTGAAGGAACATTTGCAAGTTAAGCCTCTTTTAGATTTTTATAATAATTAATATAATCTTTCATAATAAATGATCTGACATTTTAATTACTTAAAAGAAAAAATCTAATGCTAATATATAATAGACAGAAAGATACGATTCCATTAAATATGGAATTTAAATGTGTAACACAAGATGTTTTGTTTAAGCTTGTTTTTATTAAATTGTATAATATTTACAAACATACTTTAATTGAATGATTGTTAAATTAGATTCTTATTTTCCAAAGAAAATAAAATCTTTAACGTTTTGTTTTAAGTGCGTACTTGCTACTCACAGGTAACAAGTCATTCAGTTAGCTCAGATGCTTGCTCACAATATTGGCTAATATTCTAGATTCATCTATTCTAGAACATTAGCCAATACTGTAAAGATCGCCCTCTATTGTTTAGTAATTTTATTAACGCATTGCTTTGCATTACAATGCAATTATGATAGCAAAATAAAATAGCAGAATATTTCTACTTCACGCCTGTCTTCTGTGAGGTCGTGGTATTTCGACGGTCGAGCGGGCCATTCGTGCAACAGATGTTCTTGTTGCGGACTCTACCGCTGTAACAATTTATATGTATGTAATCATTGGAATTATGCAAACGTAAGCATATCTTATGTCATTTCACATCACAACATAATATTATAATACCAAGTCCTCTGCCGCGTCTGTCTGTCTGTTTGCTCGCGATAAACTCAAAAATCAATAAACAGATTTTTAGACTTCATCACCAAAGAATAGAGTGTTTCATTATGATGGTTTAGGTGTATAATTTGTTTAGGTTTTCTCTACATTTGTTACTATATAGAAATAGATACGATGTTTGGAAATATAAGAATTACAAAATGAAGATCGAAATTCGGCCTACATAAGGGGGGTCAGACCCGACCCGCGGCAGTCTTAAAAATAATAGTGAAGAAGAAGAAGAAGAGAAGGAAGAAGAAGTGGAAGTGGAAGTGAAATGAAAGTGCAAGTGTAAGTGGTGTTCAGTGTCAGTGACTCAGTGCTTGTAACACGCGGTATTGAAGGTGACTGTGTTCGGACGTGTGCGCGGTGAATCTCTGTAAGTCGTAAATAAATCAAGTGAAGAACTGTTAAAGTGTTTTGTCTCTATCCCATACCCCACGCACGTAACAATACCTATATTTTCATAATGATTTCTAAAAAAAAATCGTACATTATTTACGACGCTATTTTATCGAATTCAGTATTAATCCTTATCCAAATAAATACGTTAGCTAGAGCATCATAATTGTTTTTACAATATGTATATAATTTTGACAAATAATTTAGAAAATATGAAAATATTTAAAACGTTTATGACGCTGACTTATTAAAAAGCCATAGGCCCGTACGTGATATATATATATA
>DWLR01002468.1:0-15408 GCA_018246295.1 Papilio alexanor hazarajatica | reverse complement strand
GAGGTCGATCATGAACAGTGGCATAAATACAATGAATCTGCGCAATTTCATTTCCTGCTGTTATCATAAGTACTAAGCTTGATGAAACTATTCTAGCATTGCTACAGTGATGAAAAATTAAGATGTTCAAGGGTTAGAGAATGGTTTATATTTCTATATAGCATAACGTTTTGTTTTCCATCACATTTAAAGACGCGTTTATTTACAAAATCAAACTATTAATTATTATAATTAACTATTAAAAATTTTCATCAAGTAATTTTAATGGCGATGCATTCGCCTCTTAATCCTTGCTTAGACTGCAGCGAATATGGTAAGTTTTTTCTTTTATGTATATATTATTTTTATAGAATAAGGGAGGCAAACGAGCAGCGGGTCGCCTAACATGAAGTGAACTGACGCTCATGGACATCCGCAACACCAGAATCTAGTTAGGATTAAATCCAGGGTCAATTGTAAGCTATGACTAGATAGTGCCCTGTAGATGTAGATCTATCAACATCATCAGCATGTATTAGTCCACTGTTGGAGATAGGCCTTCCCCAATGCCTTCCACAGTATGCGGTCCTCCGCGCACCGCATCCAGTACATGTCCTCATGAGATCATCGATCCATCTGGAAGGAAGACAATTCTGACTTCTTCTTCTAGTCCATTCAAAGATTTTGTCAGTGTAAAAGAATATGTTTTTACTGAACTGTACACCAAAGACTCGTTAAAATATGTAGCCGCAAAACATTACTTGAGTTAGAATTTGGTAAAACGCTCACGTCGTGCTCGTAAAGGTGTGATCATACCATTTGCATAATTGACAAACATTTGAAAAATATGCATTAAAGAAGCCAAAAATGACTTTAAAGTTAAAAATCATTTTTACTTTGTTGTTGAATTAATAAAGTAATTAATTTTTACATATATAGGAATTTATATATCTCACACAATACTGACAAAGAAGTAAGATTGGCGTCAGGCAGTCGTCTGGCCGTAAAAACTATAGCAGAAACCAGTCCTAGTATGGACTAAAGTCTAGGAAATATGTAAGAGTAGTACATCCTGTGCTGAAAAGGACGGGAAGATAATTATAAAAATACTGATAAAAATCCTATAAGATCTTGCTATTAAAACTACTGTTTGATTAGCACTTTATTAAAATATGTTTATTATATTACTGTTTAATTTTTTCCGGTGTTCATTGGAAAATACAAGCAGTTAAAATTAATTTTATATTAATTAAATTTAATTAACGAATATGCTAAAAATGGTACTATAAATGGAAGTTACAAGCAATTAAATTAATTTCGATAAATTACTCAATAAACGAATATACTATAAATTGAACTATAAATGAACGTTAGAAATAATTAAAATTAATTTCAATAAATTAATTTTAATAAACGTATAAAATAAATTAATTACTTTAAATTGAACTATAAATGGAAGTTACAAATAATTAAAATTAATTTCATTAAATTACTTTCGATAATTTTTTTGTTGAATGAGCTTAACTACGGAAAAATACAGTATTGGAATTTGAACCTTGGTCTTTATATTTTTATATTTATTTTAGAAATAAATAGTCACATAATACACAGTTATTAAACAAATTTAATTTTATACATATGGAATTCGAGTCCCTTAATTTGTGGTATCTAGAATTAGTCAAAAAAGAAGAAAGAAAAACTGGAAAATTCAAAGAACCAAAAGAAATCTATTGTCTAACAAATGATAGTGTTACATTTTAAAAAAGAAGTATACCAATTCATGGTAGTACGTATTGATCAATACATTTCGATGAGGACATGTTCCATTTGCTTTATTTGCGGCTTTGGACATTTAGGACTAAGAGCGTAATTGCGACCGTATTACGAGCGCACGTGGCAATTCTCTTCCCTAAATTTGCAAAGTGGCTTAACTCAGCCCACTCTATTTGACTACTTTAAAAATTGTTTTCGCATTAATCTTTACTACCTATCAATAGTTACAAGAGAAACGTGGCATGGTCCAGATGATTTAATTTGTTTGTGTAGTATGTGCATTAAAATGTAGATTTAGACCTAGGAACATCGCGTAGTATTAATGAAATGGATAGGGTTCTGTTTATCCTGTTTGCATTAAAGAGATGTGATGGAAATGTATGAAGAAAAGGTGCAGAAAGTATTTAAATTCTGCCTGCTGAGCCTCACAAATGCGATTAAATCTGTTAATTAATGTGAAACAAGACTTTCACGCCCAGTAAACAGTAATTAAGGAGGGTGTAAGATTTAAGACGCAAATGTCGTTACGAAAATATGCTGGGAGTATGTATAGTGTAATAACATTCATTTGATGCGTAAGATGTTAAATATGTTTTATTAAATTTCTCTATGTTATTTTTAATTATCTTCTGTGAATTATATGATATCATATTATATCTATATTGATTTTATAAATGAAAGCCTTTGATCATTCGTTGTTTAAGATAAACACCATAAGTAATGAAAAATAAATAAAAATTATTTCATAAATGTAAAGTTCTTCAATCAGCGAATAACCTAAGCTATATTTTTTTTGTTTATCTACCTATACGAGCGAAACTGGGGTTAGTTGCTAGCCAATCATAAAATTCTTAAAAGTCTTTTAACAGTTTTCTCCGCTATGTAACGATCAGCGATGTCAGTGATGAGTTATGAATTCAGACAATTTGTTTATTGATTAAAATTAAATTAGTGACTTAAAACTAAATAATTTAGGACCCATGGAATCACAAAGTACCGTGAAGGAATAGAAACTACCTGAATTATGTGTCATACTACTTCTATTCCGTATTAAGATTGACCCGCAAATTCAAATTGGGATGAAGGTGATCGATTTTACTGTACAAGTTGATGGGCTACTCCACCACACTGCGGTGTTATAAAATCGGAAACTAAATTCGGAAATTAAATAATATACTATAATTTTAATTAAATTTTTAATTAATCATGTAATAAATTAAAGTAAGAAATACTCTATACGCACATGTATTAAATCAGATAAACATTGGTAAACACCAATTCTTATAATTTCGACGTACGTATATTTTTATTAATTGAGGTCATTTTGTTATGTCGTACTTATTTTTAAACTATTAAATGCTACAATTAATGCTACCTTTGTAGTATAAATTATTAAATCTGTTCATACACGTTTGCCAGAACATATCTCGCGCCATTACAATAGAATATTAAATATAGTAGTGCTCCGAAATTCAGGCATATGCTAATTTATTGCCACTAAAAAGTGGTTTTAAAGGGATAAATTATTTAACTACGTAATTAACGATGTTGTGGTCAGATTATAACTACTATCGATAACGATAAGCTAAATGTAAATATAATATCCCTGATTCCAATGGTTTTCCGTTCTGCGAACAATGATCCTTCCCCCTTACCACTTAGGTTTAGCTATTCTACTAAGATAGATAGGCTGGTTGCTATAGTATTTCAGATTATTTTTAAATGATATTACTTATTAAATTTCCCTCTATTCTCTAATATTCGCGTAAATATATTATAAGAGATTATTACTGTTTATTCTAGTGTAGTAAAATGTAACAAAAGTAATAAGATTATTCTCAAACAAATAAATAGAGGTGAGTATATTACTCACCTCTATTTATAGTGTAAAGATCAGAGTGTAAAGATCACTAAATAGATAGAAAGCTTTTTTATAAATTTAAGTCGACAATTTTAAAATAGTCTGTTTAAATGCCGTGTTAATGAGAGCATCCGATTTGAAGAGAAAATGAATGGTCTCTGTAAACTGGAAGCGCCGAGCAAAGAGCAATTAGTAAAAAATACAACGCAAAATTAACGTGTTTATTACATGATAATCGTAGAGGAGTCAAAATAAAGGATAAAAATGAATAATATTATAATCGCCCATAACTGTTGTCCCCATGAGGGATAGACCTATTGTGCTCCTGTTACGCTTCTTCCGCTTTTTATGTCTATTTTCTAGAATGCTTATCATATTTTAGGAGATTTAAGACGTTACTAATCCCAAACTAACATTATTAGTAATTCTTGAAATATGACCATCCAAGACGCGCTAAAATAGATATAGGCATAAAGTTGACCAAATTTCAATAATTTGCTGAGGCTCATAATATATAGAGCTTCTAATATGTTTCAACTGTAGTTGAAGCCCATAAGCCGTCAATTAAACAGACTTTAAAGATCAAAAGTCATTTGTTAAAATAAATCCTCCTCTTCGAGTCGTATTTTTTATGGTCTGATGGTCGTGACCACCTCGCACTCTATCGTTTTTATGATGTTACGAGTTCGTACTTCGACTACTCGAAGAGCATAGTAGACGGTGATGTTGGGTGTGATACGGTTCTGGTCAGACTAATGCTAAGCCCGATGAGCTGCGTCCTGACCAATTGTTTTCCATTAGCATTGTGTCCGAAGTATTCTGGGATCCGCTGGAGCCAGACGGTAGAGACTCTAGTTGTATTTAAAAGAAATATATATATCATATTAAATTAGATTTTTGTTCCTAAAGTAAAAGAATATTAAGCTGAATTTAAAAATTTTGAAGACTCAGAAATGTAATACGTGTTTGATAATCATTGCAATAAAATAAATTTGTTACCATTCAATATTCAAATTTTGATCCTGCTTCCTTACGATAGCAAAATTACGCAATCAAGTTAAATTGTATGATTGCTATAAGAAATTACTTAAAGCTAACGCTTTCTTAAGTCGTATTAATTTACGACTATTGTTAAATCTTCAATGAAGATTTTTATTCCTTATTGGGTTGGTTTAATATTCTGATGATCAACTAGTGCTATCTTTCAATCACATAACATCTTAACATCAGGTGGAATTATTGCCAGTTTTAGTTTATTAATTAAAAGACCGTATCTGTTAGATTGAAATACTTCTCCATTTCTTCTGATTGAAGAGGTGTCTGTGACCTCTTTATACACCATCTTACTTCTATATAGAAGCCAATAACAGACCTACAATCTTGCTGCAAATTTAAATAGGTAACATCATGTGACATTTTTTATACATGTTTCTAATAATGCCATCGCCATCTACATAGATTTCTATATATTATAGTCGTTAGCGATTTATCCCCGAAAAGAAAATCTTAACAGTCTCCTTAATTACGTCAAAAATATTTATGCAAAATATATTTAAGACTTTTTATAAAAGCAACATTATTTAACGTAATGAAAACATTAAAACTTCTGTGTTGTCTTAAATTATGTTGATGGCCCCTAGATAAGTGGCGTTTCATAGCGAGGGTACGCAGAATTATCTACGCAAAATAAACCCTTAAATTATCTTCGTGGGCTGAAAATAGATAATATAAACGTAATGTCGTAATATATTATGATAACATATTTAAACTTTTTATATGTTATTTTGTATGGATTTAAGTCATAAAATTGAGTTTTATCATGTACTGACTTTATCAATTGAAACAGTTTTTGTTTAATATCTTTTAATTAAGATTATTAAGACTCTTAATGTTCTCATTCTTCACTTATTACATGTCGATTATCAACTACACCTTTAACTTCAGTTTTAAATATTTTCTTACTATTTTATGCGTGAAATATCATTGTCCTGTTCATTTTACAAGGTTTAGTACATTATAATCTACCTAACGGTAAGGTTGGCTACATTGTTAAGAGTATTTCTTATATGTATTTTATTACGTTAGTAAATTCTTCCTACAACTTATTTTTCTTAACACAATGAAATTTCGAGTACAAAAGCTTCTTTAAGTACTCGAAGAGGATCTCGTTTATTATCCCGTTATAGACACGGATTATTGTAATGACAGTCCTTTAAACACTAGCAAATCAGTTTTTATCGACTACGACAATATTTTGTAAGCCATTTTTCCTTATCAACTTTTCAGTGTCCTTTTATATGTAAGTCGTTTCGCTGGTAGTTTGAAAGTTCATATTATAAACGATGAATAGGTAATAATTTGTTTTCGCAAAATATTATCATTTAATAATGATTGCTTTTCAACACTTTCAACGAAACATGAAATATGATTTTATACGAGTTGTATACATGTCGTGTCGTATCTCAATCATGTTAAATTGTTTTGTCACCTTTATGGATAATATTTTAAAACATATCAGAAATACATCATTTAATCAGGATATAATAGTTTGAAAAATTCAGTATATTAATATTAAATCAGTTATTTCTTTTAACATTTTAAGATTTTAAGATTGTGTTTATGCATTTATTTTTAAAGGTAGAAGGCGGCAAGCGAGCAAGTCTATCACTTAATTTTATGTGACTTCGATTACCCATCAATATCTACAACAATTAAAAGAATTAGACGTTTAGACATACGGCTGGTGTCCATCGAACATGCGAATGGCAAAGGACAAGAATAAGACGTCAGCGTCAGTGTTCCTTCAAGCGAAGAGTGTGTACGCTGTTAACACTAGATGGGACCGGGTTAATTCAGTTTATTAACTATGAAAAAGTATATCAGACAATTCGCCAGCTAGTTACAAGTGGACGGGATAGCGCATTCAAAGGAAACATAGAAGTATCGAAAAAAAGAAGATTGTGATATTTTTGGTGAATAGACCCATCCCGTTAGCCTGTTTTTACAACAGTTATTACTACTGCTTTATTCAAACATATTTGTCTCAGTTAAATATTAGTTATAATGTTATAGTGTCCCCCCTAGGTATAACAATCGCAGGACTAAGATTCCCTATTTTTTTAGATTACTAGTGGTTGACATTATGATAGCGGCGTCCTAACTAGTAACGTCGGGGAGACTTTATGTAAGTCTTATCTGTCTCCGCATTTCTATAGGATATTGTTCCTATATAAGTACTTTTACAAATTTATAACTTAAATCTATAATAAAAAACAAAACAAATTACATAAACAAAGACACTCATTTTACAGTCCTGTTTATTGAAGACTTATTATTTACTCGAAAAGTAGACATTCAATATAATAGAGTATATTCAAGATCCAATGGATTGTATACAAATGCTATAAGTATTTTATGAAAAATAAATAAAAATACAATCACCAACGGTACTTCCATTTGCCGTTAAACTGGTTTAAATATATGTTTTTTTTTTCATATAGAAGAAGGAGTAAGAAGAAGGAAACGAGTAACAAGTAGCCCAAATGAGAGATCACCGCCACCCATGAACATCCACAACACCAGAAGAACCGCAGATGCGTTGCCGGCTTTTAGAAAGGAGTACGCTCTTTAATTAAAATTAATTTTAATTAGTTTAATTTTGTTGTGTATTTGTAGGTTTTGTTGTTCGTTGTGTAGTCATTTATTGCTGGCAATTTATTTTTATGTCAATAAATTATACATTCTAATACAACCGAAAAATAAATCTATTATTACTTGTAATATATTGGGACCAATAGAGTCTCACCTGAAACGTTCCAGCATCAAAAGGACTTGATCAATACGATTCCATGCACAAATATTTATTTAGGTCTCCAAGATCTTGGATTTGTAGAAAATTATGTTTATATATATATATCACAATGTGAATAGTATGGATTTCTGAAGAGGAAATGACATGTGTCTTCAATGTTCATTATAGCTAGTGACATTACCTATTTAAAATCAGTTTATCATTGTCATTATTTTCATGGAAGAAGAAGAGTTAAGCTGTTCACTCGGTGACCTAGGCTAACCATAGATATATTTAACAACCGGGTGAAATCTGTTGCAATTCCATTTAGACCAGTGGTGGTTAAACTTTTTTAATGGGGGTCAGAAAGTATAAGAAATTCTAGAGGGGGCCAAAATTATAGATTTTTTTTGTTAAAGTGAATAAGTAATTATAGCAGGCCATATACTATCCATGTCGGTGGACCCTCGGAGGGCCGGATTAAATACTTTCGTACGCCGGAGTTGCCCGCGGCCGTACTTTTCCCATCACTGATCTAGACCTATGGTGCAGCTTTCGAAATAAAAAAAATCAAGTATATCAATAACTTTTACCGGCGAGAGTCTATAAATGGCTTAACAGCTTTTGAATTTGTAATAGAAACATTCTTGGTGTAATTTGGCATAATTTTTCTACTAGGAGTTATAATCCAAAGGAGGGAAAAAAACCCACATAATAGGTTGTTATGGATATCGGTGCTATCTAGTGTGTTCTAAGTAAATAAGAATTCATTCCTAAGGATTCCCTCGTGAGAAGTAACATAAAAAGTATCAGTTTTATTTCTAAAAATGTACTATACATTAAATTACAATTTAACTTTGAAATATATCTTATATTTAGGACAAATAATTTAGTACTACACTGCTGCTTCTGTCAGTTTCGAACCTGTTTTATACTAGATTAGAAATTAATTTTCAGTCTGAGTTAGAGCTTCAAGATGCGAATTATTCGATTTCAATTCTAAGTAATAACTACTTCGGTTCCTTCGGTATTTAGGTTATATTCAAAACTAATCATGAAAAAAGAGCTGGGATCTTTCGTATCATCGTTCATGTACCTTCGTGTGTGTCTTTCTTAATCCTCGTATATTTTATCGTTTTTAGTGACGATTTTTCAACTCATTATTTTTCTTCCCAAAATTAAATTAAATATTAATCACCTTAAGCATTTATAACTTGATAACCGGTGAGGTCATAAAATTTCCATTGTTTATTTGAGCACTTTGAAGTTTTATTCTTTTTGAGTTTGTTTTTAGACTTGCCATATTAGAATTTTATTTTACCACATGAGAACAGATAACTATTATCTATTCTCATGTGGCTTTAATTTTATTTCTTCATTTAATTTAATAATAATAAAGTTAAGAATTTTCTTCATAAGTGTGTTTGTATTTTTTTAATAACATACGATTAAAAAGGATAATATTTCCTGGAGTAATGTAATGATTTAAGCATAACTCAGTACTCAGCTAATGATCGCATTGCGCCAAAGTTAAATGGACCTAATAAATTAGATCTAAATGAGAAGCCGTAAAGTACTAATTTATAGACTACATCGCTTATGAGAACATTATTGCTTTGTTTGTATTCTTCAATTGGTTTCGTAATTAATGTTAAGAAAAAAACATATGCATGTCCATGAATACAACGACATATACATACACCTCCAGATAACTAATTCCAGTTGATGCTATTTCCCATATCCTCGCTCTCTTTAACAAATTTCCTGATTTCCATCGCTAGGGGATAAAAGGGAATCGACACTTCTTAGCGTTTCTATGGCGGACCTGAGTCGGAGTAAATTTCCAAGCGCACTGCAGGATTCTGTACTACATATTTAACGGCCTCATATAGGGCATACAGTTCCGCCTGTTATACGGTGTCCCTGCCGTC
Source organism: Papilio alexanor hazarajatica (assembly GCA_018246295.1). NCBI lineage: Eukaryota > Metazoa > Arthropoda > Insecta > Lepidoptera > Papilionidae > Papilio > Papilio alexanor. The sequence continues at coordinate 6,074 of DWLR01002468.1, read as the reverse complement.
AATTTTGCTGCCGTCGGTGTAAATTCTTACATCGACAGCAGCTTCATCACCGTCAGACAGTCGAACACAGCCCTTCCAGGTAAGCAGGGTGCTGGGTCTTATCATACTTGGCCGGCTTCTCCAAATCTCGGTCCCCCAACACCCGCTGGGAATGATAGTTCTTTATTTCATTATGCAGGGCCGCTTCTTAGATCCGAAGGTCCAGAATAACCCAGCGAGTGTTAGGGTAGCGTTTAGAGAGACCGTCCGGTAGGCTCTTACGATTTTTTGTGCAAAACCCCGTTGCAACCGGTCTAACAACTTACGAGTGGTCTTCTTCAGCGCTGCCGGCGACCACACACTGGGCGCGTAGAGGATAATCGGTTCCGCCACGTATATAGTTCTGACGATCTCGGGGTTTAGGCCCCACGAGCGCTTTCTTGCGAATTTCGCTGTTGTGCACGTTAAATGTGATCTTGTCGTTAACTGTTGACACCAGAATTGAATTGAATGGGGAAGAGGATAAGAATTAGGCCTCCGGTACCTCACGCATCAGCCGAAATGTAGAAAACTTCACGCCCGTCTTCTTAGGAAGGAGAGAATGTAAGTAAATGTATTATCGAAAAATATTTTTCCTATCATTTGTCATTGCTTTAATTACATACTTATGTAATCATTTATTAATTATATTATACAAGTATTCTGGTATGCTGAGTGAACGCTAAATATTTTGTTTTAGAAATAGTGAACATAGGGATCGAGATATGATGGTAATGGTAACGACTAGAATTCAAAAAGGTATGCTTCTCAGTCTTGAGATTATCAAAAGGATGATTTGATCAATATTCGACGTATCTATCGTAACTATTTGATATTTGTGTTCCGGGTTTTATGTTTGAACTTTTTCATATGATAATGTTGTGTTTTGAATATAGACATGAACTTAAAGTATTTATTATATGAAAATAATTTATAGAGTGTAAGGTGACATATAAAATATTATGGGTGAAGCGTTTTAAGTCATCTTCAAAATTATTGAAATCTTTGTACTGTGATCCACTGTGAAACCAGTCTCCTTTTTATTCACAGATAAATTAAAACCTTGACGTATATTTACATAAAAGCTACGTCGTAGCAAAGAGTTATTGGGGACAGGAAGGTCGAGGTAAAATATTACATTGAACGTATAAAGTTTAAATAAAAAGTAAATACTCTATCGTATGTAAGGTACTCAGACGTGATCTTGATAACCAAATAAGATAATCAAATTTAAAGTGCATGGCGAATAGTTTTCAGTAAAGAAAGTCCTTGTGTATGTTTAATAACTCATGTGTTACCAATAATATTTATATTTTGTTGAGAAAATAAGTTATGCATGTCGTAAATCCTATCAAAGTGGTTAAAGGTAGACCTGACTATTTAATTACTTAATAATTAATGTTTTTATTTTGTATAATTGTGAACGTTATTTTTTCCATACTGGAAAGAAAAGATTATAATAAGACTACTACGATTTCGTTTGCTAACGTTGTTGTGTATTTGATATCAACTACATTTAAAATTGTTTTGAGAATTTTACGAATGTAAAATGACTTTAAAAAAAAATTAACGACCCGTCTAAAAGTTGGACGTTTGAATGCCACCGAGCTCGTATCCATAAATATTTGTTTTATTTTTTTATTTTGCACACGATATCACTCTCCTATATATAATATGAAACTGGTACATGCAAACATGTTAGATTTCTTTTATATTCTATGATTCAGAATTTTGCTCCGGCTCCGCATGGGCAGCAGACTGCCACATCCCGCACATTTTTGATGCCACATTTTTTTTCTTAGCTAGCCTCAGCATAATATGTCTTATTAAATGGTATCATCAATTTTTTAACGTGGTAGAGCCGGCAACAACAACATCTATTGCCGAATTAGCCGATTCGTCCGGTGAAATACCATGACCTCACAGAAGACAGGCGTGAAGTATATGTAATATGCATTTCCTTTAGTTGAATAAAGTGCTGGAGGCCCTAATTCCAAACCTCTTTTATATATCTGTTTATCCCCTGAACTGTTTATTTAAGGTAGGCAACTATTCGTAGCAGATGCGTGTAGGTAGCGGTCATTGAATGTCAAGGTACCGTTTGCTCGTTTGCCACTTTCTTCTATAAAAATAAATCATATTTTAGTGAATTTATTGAAATTACACAAACCTGAAATTGACTATTTAATACTTAGGATCTATTTTCATAGACAAACTACATCGTCAGTTTTTGATTCAATTATGCAATTAAGACGTCGACGTAGGGAACAAGTTAATCGCGCAGCTTGATACAATGCTGATTACCTAGTAGTTACGAGACTGATCGCCCCAGACAACCGACAGCCAAGTAATTTGAGTGGAAGTTACCTCACGCGAAGATACAACTTAGTAACTTCAGTAATTTTCTCTTAATAACAACATCAATTCACACTACATTTGTTCGACCAACATGATCTCTCTGCCCTATTCCCACTTTATGTGGGGTCGGCACAACAGGCTTTCATATTGGAAATCGATCTATCATTCGTCTTTCCAGTTGTCACTCACTTCTTAATCATGTCACCTTCTCCGCAAACGAGTAAGCAGTTCACCTGGCGTTAAATGAATACTGATATCTATAGGCAGAGTTGCAGATGCTTCGCCTTCTTTGATTTTGGACGAAGGATAATGTAATGTATAGAATAGGAATTATATGGAAGGTACATCAATATTAGGTATAAGTACCGGAGTAAATATCAATGTTTTTGTAACCAGTCCGGAATAAACTGTGCTATCGGAACGTTGTCCCATTTCTCTGCCCCGGACATACACTACAGATAGGGATGAAGAGGAAAAGAAAATGAGAAAAGGACCGGAAGGGAAAAACGAATATAAAAAAAACTTTTTTTATTAATATCAAAATTAAATAATTATTCAGAATTTTGTGACTGGTCTTATTTTTACATATATGTTTATTTTTACTCTAATATAACATTATCCTGAATGTTTAATTAGCGTATAATGTATGTCCAATTTCTACGCATGTTATGAACGTGCAAAAAAATATTTACTCATGTTATGCGTGAATATGTTAAATTAATCTCACAGTATCGCATGTTCCACTTAAGCCAACTTCCGTCCCGACGTACCGTAGAAGACGATAAATAACTTGCGACGTGAAGGCCGTATTGGGATCACAACTACCAAGTTAACCTTGATGGTGTATCAATCCAACAGTATACACCGTAGACAAACTTACTTTATTTATACATAATTCTTCTGTACCTGTATCACTGAGCTCCACCTACGATATTTTTAAATATAGTTGTTTATTAATTGTAGATGTTTAGATAAGGTTGATAGGTGGCGCTGCCATCGGGTTCCAGAGGTTTTTGTTTTATTATTACACGAATACCTTAAAAACGTTATCTGGGCCCAGATCATATCAGCCAGATTAGAGACTCGGTAAGAAACAGTAATAGCAAAAGTATCCATACTAAACGCTACATAAAACTACATAATTAAATACTTCATGCTCTATTAGTATTAAAGCTAGATGTATAAAAACAGAAGTAAAAAATACGCGAAAAACATAGCAATTACTAAAGAGACTAATGCTCTTTTCTTTAATTTATTTTGTGAAATCTAGACAAACAACCTTTTGCGCAAACAACCAAGTTGGGTTCTACATTAGGTCGACATTCGGGATAAATTTCTCCTTGCGCAAGTAACTTTTACGTCGAAACTTTTCTCACACTTTAGCTAATTAGTAATAACATCGCGAGGTAAGTGTAATGTTTGTAATATAAGACCGACTAACAATTTTAGAATGACGTAGTTATATTTATATTAGCTAATGGTATCGTGTCTCTAATATCAGACTTAAACGAGGATACTATATGATTCCTTTTTTGATTGACACATTATACAACATAGTACATACAATATATAATTTTTATTGCTATATATTTCCAATTAATTGTTACTGATATCTCAATTTGTAAAACAATACCGTCACTTTATAACACACTGTACGAGACTACTGAAAGAGGATTTATCATGATACTTCTCAGGAGTTGAAGTCAGTGACATCCTTTTGCCATGAGTTTATATAAATTATTGTATAATCCAAAGTCAGTTAGGCAATTACATTAATTCGTTGTGCTGCTTTATCCAAAGATTTCTGGTAAGCTGGAAATGCTGTCGACATCATTGGTGATGTTGTGTTTCCCATGTCCCAAATATTCAATAACGTACTTAAAAACAAAACATACATGTTACACTTTTATAAATATAATTTTGTGTTTTATCACCTATTAAAGAAAAAGGTAAAAATTAAAAGTTAATTTACCTTTTAAAGTGCAGCGCTATTATAGCGGAGGAAGTTAATTCAATCAATTAGGTAACGGAACGCGCAAGCTCTTTGTTGCACCTGCAGCCACCGACAACAATAAATAAATGAAATGTGGTTAACACGGACCACCTCTTTACGTGCGCACAAAGAACTTTTATTGTTTTAAATTTATTACAAGTTATTAGTTGTTAAATTTACATTGTAGAGCGTCATACATATTGTCTTTGGTTTATAGAATAGAACTGAAGTATACAATACAAATAGAAATATTGTAATAATTGATGGAGAATTTAGGCTTAGGTAAACGACACTAATAGATTCTGTAGCATGCATGTAAATGAATTAAATAGATTGGGGAAAAATTCTTCGCATTTAATATGAAATATTTTATTTAAATATACTTTAATGCATTGTACTCGTATATTAATATTGTTCAATGACTTTTTGCTATCTTGAAGGTAGTGACAGGATCCCGTTGCTGTAGTAATTTCATTTATTTATTTATTTTAATTTTAGGACTTCTGAGCAAAAAACGCGACAAGTAATTTTAGCAGTCCTCTCTAGATGTTAACGTGACACTACTTAAAATTCTTTTTTCTTAAAATTCTGAATAGACCGGTCAAAGTTATATGACGGTTGTATTAACACCTTCCAGACATACTCTCTTAATTTTTGGGGGTGACTACAAGTGTAGTAAAATTCCGTTTAGACCACCGGAGAACGGGCAGCAGCGTCCCTTTGGTGGTGGAACTTATTGCGATCGCAAACTCGCCTGCCTAGCGTGGCGATTATGGCACATTCCTCCCATGATGACTACAAAAAGATAAGGGCCCCCAGTACCAAGCCATGCAACGGCCTCGCCGTTCTGGCTACGGTAGTGGCCAGGGTGACGGCGGGGCAAGGGGTGCTAAGAATCCCCGTATGAGATCAATCTACCACACACGATCACAACTGGCCCTCTCAACAGACGACATACAAGAGGATCTGGAGGAAGAATTGAGCAAGTTACGCTGGGACATTATAGGGTTATCCGAAGTCCGAAGAGAAGGGGAAGGGGTTTTTCCAGGAGAGCGATAACAGTTCCAGAGTAGTGTCGGGTTTATCGTTTGCATGTGAAGTAATATATGACTAAATAAATAAGAAAAGATTTATAGCAAAACAAGATCTTATACATATGGACGCATCACATCATATCAAATACTAAGGGTAGTATTTGATACCGAAGAGGACTTAGTTAATTACACATTTTCGAGTGCTAAATTATCATATAAAATAAACGTTAGATTTGGCACCGAATCTCTATTATTGACCGACATTAATGACATATATACATAATTAACATTAATGTAACAAATGTACGTTGTGGATTTTTAAAGGTAAAAAATACAATACGATAGAAAGGAAAATAAGAATTCTACAATAAACACTGATTACTTTTGGCCGCAAAAGGTAGTCCCAGGATGAACATTGTTTAGTTTGATAATCATCAAGCGAATTAGCAGACCGTAAACAACGACGCCCCTCATTAAGCATTAGCCCGGATCGCAATCTTATTAGCACCCCTTTCTATTATATTGCAGTTTGTTAATTATTTATTAAGAATTCTTAGACTTCACACATTATGTGGAAAATAAAGAATACAGCGAATTATTATTATTATTATACAGTTATTTAATTTCGCTCGGTTTTATGTGAACCGGGTTACAGGAATGCACGGGCCTAA
>DWLR01002467.1:0-15409 GCA_018246295.1 Papilio alexanor hazarajatica | reverse complement strand
AGCAGTTTTGCGGGGCATGGTTTAAATGAATGTGTAAATTTTTATGAATAAATATATTTCATACATACATACATACACCACTAGCGGCGAGGCAGGCAGGCAGGTTAATAAGCAAGTTGCAATGCGAACGCAGGTCACCATTCGGGGTTAGTTGTGCTCTTATACTTTTATGTAGCAGTCCGCATTATGATAAACTTTACACTTGCGAGGTAGCATCTCGTCATATTCCTATTTCTACCAGGAATCTATATTCGTTGAATTAGTTGTCACTGTCACAATTTTGACGTTGTCAGAAATCCACATAAAAAAACACGTTTACTAAGATTAAAGAATAACAGAAATATAAGCTTTTCTTTAATTGGATTGCTATAAAATTCTATAAGCCCAATAGTTACTCAACTACGCCAGTACTGATACCGTCTTATCTATAGTACAAACGTTACACGTTAGCAAACTGTAACACTAGTGATACTAGTCAAAGGGTTATGCGTCTAACCAGCATGACTTAATGGCGTTAATTAAAACAGACTATTGTCAGGTCGTATTGACATGCACAACACGCGCGATCGCTCCGTTGTACCCGCCAACCGTCATTTAGCTTTCCGAAAAATTCCACATATTTTTTTTTATTCATGAATGACCACACGTTCGTTGGTTCTTGAAGTGTTAGAATGCAAAGTAACATTTATAACTTACCATGTGTAAGTGTCTCTTGTCTCCAAAAGAAGAGAAGGACGTGGTTAGAAGGGAATAGACAGCATCTAGCTCAGCGTAAATTAAGTTACTTTTATTTAATGTAGCATGCTGATGGTGAAGGAAATGATAAAATCAGTTCAGTAGTTTCACTATAAAATATAAATTTTATTTATAGTACAAATATGGAAAAGCAAGAGCAGTTTCAAATTAAAAAATATGGTTAAACTACTTAGAATAAATAGGAAGTTATAGTTAAAGGAAGTTATTAATTCCAATAACTTTTGGTACAATTACTTGAATAGCTTTATCACATCAACTTTGATGACAAATTACTAGACAAGGGTATTATGGAGGAATGATACTGACAGTCAAATGTACTGGAAATATATAACTTTTAACAATTTATCTTATGAAAATGTGAATAATTGGGGAAAAAAATTCAATTCAAAATAATTTATTTCAATTCAAATACATTTTATTATTTTTCATTTAACAACTTGAAAGAGTGACATAATTTGAGTGAGAAGGTAAAATAGTAGACGTCTAGAATGAGCCCTATAAATGCTGCCACTAGGACCTAGATGAACTGATATCGACCAGATTTGTAACATAATAAAGAATATAAACAATGAAAATACATAGATGTATGCATGTAGAAGTGTGAACTGTTTTAAATGTAAATCTTTAATGTCTATTACTTTTTTTATTTAATTTTTTCATACTATTTAACTTTTTGTGCTAAACAATTATTATTATTTTGTTGATATCATTTTGGTCAAAGTAAAAATAAGCAATAAAATTGTCTCTAATCACAATTTAAATAGCAGCTTACTAAAGCTTTTTTCAAATTATCAAACAAATTTAATCAGATTATGTTTTTCATCATGATATATATATATATAATTTTTTTTAATTCGCTTTTTCCACATATGTAGATAAATTTAAAAATAAAAATAAATCTTTCTAAACACTTAATTTCATCCAAATCATTAGAGCTATTGCTAAGATAGTCATGGTCAAACATACAAGAATTGCTTGTTTTATAGTTCTAGATTATAAATAATTGCTATTGGAGTGCTCTATTATCAACATATTTAGACTTTCTGCATATTTCAACATTTTGTCAAGGGCTTACAGATTAAATCCTACTTGTTTTACAGATAACAGATACAATGTGTGTTTTATGAAAATGATGCTTGTATTTGGAGGTATTGTTTTATGAATTAAGTACAATTATCAATCATATAACTCCTAACATGGAACTAAAAAATAGATAAAATGTGTAGAATTACCATTAAATTTGTGGTTGAATAATGAACTATCGAGACAGTTGAACACCATGTGTATTTAAGTTATAAAATAGAGAGATGAGAAACTATGTGTACAAAAGCTAAAATAGAAATGTGATTTATTTAAATTTTTAGCTAAAGCAAAAACCTTGTAAATACATATTTGCAGGTGTGGACCTACTATACATGAATCTAGAATATTGTCATAGAGGAAAACAAATATAAAACTTACAATTATTAATATATTTCATAAGAAATCAGTGCAGAAACCTGTAAAACTTGTTACATCAACACAAAATGTGCTCATTTTATAAAATTTAAATTCATTTTCACATAGAGCACTAAATTAATTTAAATTATGCCTTAAGTAAATAAAACTAATATCCTTTTTATTTTATTTTTTTAAAGAATAGTAATTAAAATAAATTAGTTTATACCAGGTATTGGAAAAATTATAGCTGTATATTTTAACCTTAAAAGTGAAGTGTCCCAACCCCAAATGCAAGGCCAGTTTAACCATGGGGCCCTTAGGCAATGTACAAATTAGTTTGTGGAAAAGTAATTTAATACTTGCATTTGTAAGCAATATGTATTTTATTAATGTTGTTTATTTTAAAAATCTAACCATACATGTTTTTTTATGTACAAACATATATTAATAAACACATTTTCTGTATCAATTAACTTTTTACTATGAGAGTAGAAAAGATAATATTATCTCTACACATAAGTAAACAACATGTGACAAACAGTACAAATTTGAGTCACTATAAACTAGTACAAGTTGGAGAGTAAACTACTTATTATTAATAATACATTTCATTTGCTACATTATAAGCTATTTTTCTGAGTTTTATATAGTAATTACTCTTAGAGAAAAGTTTGCTACAAACAAGGTTGCTGAAATATGTTAAGAATTGTACAATATTAAATAACTTCGTCACTATTTTACTATCAAACTAACTGATATTGAAACAGATACAAACAGATACACTGATACGAAAGATGTAATTATAATTATTGTGGCTTGGAACAGGTGGAAAAAAAATTCTGTAAACAATTTAATGCGAGTCAAAATAAGAACACGCCAATCGTGGGCCAGTTCTAAAATATAAAATTCTACTCACAGTTATCAATTGAGGAACGTCGAAGTATCCAGATCTTCGGCACTAGTAGTACCCTAAGCACAACATACTCACTGGGCGAAAAATTAAATGAATTACTGGATTGATTCTATCACTATCGTATTAGTGAACAATTTGTATAAATCTAGAGAAAAGTCGAATAAAAATTCCTAGCGATTATATTTGAAGGATACAAAATCATAGCGATAAATACAACTAATAAAAAATTAACTATGAACGATACAAGTCGCTTTCAACTGTAGAATCCAATCATTTACACAAAAGTGTGCAAAAGTGGTCCACACTCCACAGCACAAGATCCAGGGAATATTGCGCACGCATCTATAGCCAAGTTCGTTAAAATGACATTGACTTATGTTGAGTTGACAATTAAATCGTATCTGTTGTTTGTTTCCATCAAAATTTACTGTTTCCGATTTTGAAAAATAATCAATTTGATTTAAATGAAGCCTTTCAAAATTTATCGAATTAAAACAGTTCAACTTACTATAATTAGAAAAAGATTGGAAGAACTCAGTCAATCCAATCTTGTGAAGTGTTTGTTTCTAAACGAACATTTTAAAAGTCAGTTCTAGAAACGATAATGTCTATTTTGTCCTATGAGTACCATTCAATGTCAATTTTGCGCTCAATATAGCTCAAAAACTTGTCAATAAATAATAAAACTGACGTGTGATTTGCCAAGAATTACAATCGAAATTTAATGAGTGTTTTTTAATAAATTTCAAAATGTCAGATGGTGATACGAGTATTAACAATGACGCAACTTCAGAAGAAAATGTTGATTCAAAAACGGAAGCCGATTCCTCCGTCGCAATTTCTGATCGCGAAGCATACTTTCAGGCGCTTCGTATGTGGATTCAGCAAGCGCAGATGTATCAAAACATTTCCACTTGCTTTCCTTACTACATGATGACATTCCAGGGTCTCCATAACAATCCGACAAATGTACCTCTGTTGAACAATAACTATCAGTTTCAGGGACAACCATTTCCCTTTCAAATGCCTAATTTCAGACCGATAATAGAGAATCGAAATCCAGCAGAAAATCTAACCCCTGCTGAAGGTAAATAAAACCAAACAAAGGAACTTATACTAGTGATACTAACAAAATAAATTTACGCATTTTGTTTTGTAATTTCAGAACTTTATTAATAATTAACTTAAAAATATGTTTTTTTTATTTCAGTTATTGCCAGACATGGGGGTTATGAATATATAATACCACCTCTTTACAAGAGATTAATGGCAGAGTTTATTGATTTCATTTTATTGTTCATTCTTAAACTAATTGTCACATTCATAGCTGTGGATATGTTTGAGTTGATGTAAGTACTCTTGTTCAGTATATATATCACATTGTTTAATCCAGTTGGAAAAGTAACTATAAGAACTTTGTAAAATGTGGATTTACAAAAATCAAAGAACCCAAACAAATTAAGAAGATACCATCATTCTTTTCACATATCAAGCAGTTTTAAGTTCATTACCCAGAAGGAGAAATTTTATTTTATGTGTGATCAATATTGTACAACATATTCATTATTTAATGAATATTTAATCCGATTTCGGATCATTAATTTTTTACTAAATTATAAACATTTATTAATTAATACTGTCTATTAAGGCTTAACCTTAATTAGTTTTGTTTATAAAGTGCATGTTTTACCAAAGTTACCTAATTCAAATCAGACAGTCATAATGTTTTTTTTTTACACATTACTAATAGATAATTTACTAGGAAATATTATATCTGAATAAATATTAAAGATTTAAACTAGTTGTATAATTAAAATTTTACCTGTATTGTATTTTTCCATTTATCTCTTAACACTTCTTTTACTTTCAGTGATCTGGACAAATTTGATTTCTACGAATTCAGCGAACACTATGATGACTATAAGTATGCAATGGAGTTGACATCTGAAATATTATTTTTGGAAGTCATATACAGAATTTTAGTTTGTATTTTTGAGGTAAATTTGAATACTTGCATAAACAAATGTAATATAGTAATAGTAGTTTTAACTGTAACTACTTTAAATGCTTGTGTCATAGTACTAAGCTTAGCAAGTTTTTTGAGGAGCTGGACTGGCCGGAGTGATGCAGGTCCTGCCCACACGCAAAATACGCGAGATTTTGTTAGTTTGCGAGTTGCAGAAAATAGCCCCTTACCTAACTAGCCCCTTACGTAACTAATAATACCACTTAGTTAACTGTGTTTGAATTTTATAATGCCTTGAGTGTGCTTGGAGGAAGAATTATTATTTTCATTATATTTTTCAGGCATTTTGTTTAAGCGGCAGCGTTGGTCGTACAGGAGGTGCAACTCCTGGGAAAGCACTTCTTGGTCTCCGAGTCGTAACTGCATCGGCTGTTATTCCAGTAGAGGGCCGACCCAGAGAAACTGTTCTGTTGTACCCTGGCCGTCCTCTTACATTTATCCTAGCATTGGTTCGGTCACTCATGAAGAATTTCCTTATTTCCCTGTTATTTCCTTTATGTGTGGTACTATTTGTATTTAGTCACAACCGTACAGGCTATGATCTACTGTGTGGTGTTATTGTTGTAGAAGAGAATATGTATCCGGCAAGGAGGCATGCACCTTAGATATATGTAAACAATAATATTGTGTGTTTATTAAATTCCATATTATTAACATTGTATACCCTCGACATTATATAGTTTTGGTAAGGATTTTTATTCCTCCTTTGTTTATGGCATTTATTATTTATGGGTGTTTCAAAACTGTTAATATTTTAATTTTAACTATTGATTGGCTATGAACATTTCCCGTAATTTTTTTTTTTTCTAACTTATAATGAACAAGAAGTGTAAAAACAGCGAAACTGAGTACCTAAGCTTATTAATGTGAGAAGTCGAAATTTTGTGATAATTCAAATTATTTTGTAAATATTTTATTGTTAGTTAAGTTTTATAATTTATATGACTTTTTTTACTTTAAGTTTCAACTTTTATTTCACTAAAAACAAACTAAGTCCGATTCTCCTTTTTGTGCAAGGGAAAGGCAGCTCTAAAAAACACCAGAAGCTACAGGTGTGTTTTCGGTCTTTAAGCCGGCAACGCGTTGATTGGTATTTCAAATGTTTCTGGACGACGGTAATCACCTAAAATCTAAGCCTGCTTTTCAATGATGTTTAAAATTAAAAATGATATACCTGCTAAAATCAAACCTAACGTCTATGTAGAACTGAAAAAATGCGATAGTTCCAGAGACAAGTCCATTGGTGTGTATGATTTTTGACAAAATATGGTTTTATTTTATCTTCACAGTAATTACTAAGAATTAATGTTATATGGCAATCTTTTAAAATAATTTTGTATTTATAATTTATTTTGAATAGTAAATAAATCGATTACATTTGATTACTTTTTTTTACTAAATTTTTCTGTCACTTGAACGAATCTTTAAAATGCTTTAAAAGTTGAAGTTAATGATGCGTTCAAAATAAAATCAATTTGCTGAAACAGCCAAAACTTATGTAGATATAATTTAGATTAAACTTATCACGCAATAATATTTTTACGTAATGTAATTAACAGATATTTTTGTTAAATTTTGTCACAACTGTTATAAAAATGAATACCATTCAATATTAAATTTTTGCTGAGTTGGCTCAAACATTGTGCCGTCAGTCTGCCGTAACGTGGCGGCGCTACGCTCGTGTGTGCCGCAGGAGTGGCCCGATCCGAACTGTCATTGTTCATGTAGTTTTCTGTGATAAGAATTACTGTGAAATTATAGTTTAGAGTACTAAAGTAATTATATCCTTCACGATGTCTGCTTCTGGTGAATTCGGTAATCCTCTACGTAAATTCAAGCTCGTTTTTCTTGGAGAGCAAAGCGGTAAGTGGCCATCGAAAAAAATTTCTGTCGTACATTTTTAATACATAGATTTTAGATTTACGACACGTATTTATAATACAACCAAGTTCTTGAAATAATTGATATGTTTTTCCAAGATATTTGCTAGTCCGTTGAAGTTGAAGCACACTGCAATTGGAATTTAATTAGACTTTGTAATACTGCTGTACAGGGATGTAGGTTACAGAGTGGCATCTTAAGAACTACATGAAATTCTCACGCAACCTCTTAGCTCCCATATCAATTGTCCTTTGATAATTACTTGTGGACCGTTTTTGCGCATTGACATTAGATTTATGTGTTTCCAGTGGGCAAGACTTCGCTGATCACTAGATTCATGTACGATAGCTTCGACAACACATACCAGGTGAGTCATTAATTTTTTTTTGTTTATTTACAACAAAAAAAATAAGCTTTATTGTCCAAAAATCCATAAACAGTTTCATGGGGCTCTGTCTCCTGAACTAGGACAGAACCTGTATCTCAGGAGACGGTGGCTTCTCTGATATTAGGTCCTTATTTTACTAAATTGTAAACTATGCACTCGCGTGTGTGTATATTTATGCTTCTACTTCTAAAATTATACCCCTAATAAGTTGTTTGATTTAAAAATCGCACCAATCTTGGTGCAATTTTTAATTGTTAAACAAGCTTCAAATATGGTTAATATTTATATTCAGCCTTTAATATTTTATACAGAAACATGTTTTTTTTTGCATTTTCAAGAAGTTTGAAGTGTCTGAAATAAAATGTACATGAAATTTTTCTAAGTGAAATTGGAAATTTACTATTTTATTAATCTAATTAAATCACTTTAATTAAACTGCTTTATTACTGTCGAACTGTATAATTGGCAATCATTCATGATGACATAAGCATTTATATTTGTTATACCAACTTACTTTTAATTTATCAATAAACCATCTGATATTTTTGCATAGAGTATAAAAATTTGTTGTTTGTTAAATTTTTATACTATAATGATAAAAATTACTTATTGGTATGCCCTTCTGAAACTCTTACCTCCACATATACCATTCACTTATTATGAATACCATATTTAGAAAAATTACTTAATAAGGAACAGGTGCAATCAAACTGTATGTGTGTGTGTTTCATCAGATTAATGATACATCTATTTAAGGGTTAATATAATTGTTAAGTGGTAAGTTAAACATCTTATTAATTGTAACTTTAAGCAACTTAGATTGCCATAAATAAGCATTTATGACCCACATTTTGAAAGGGGTAATAAAATTATCATCCTCACCAGAGAGAAGGGTCATTTCCATATAAATAATATGTTGTTTTAAATGTTTTAATGTCTTTGCCTACTTTTCATGTGCTGTTTTGATTTACAAGATAGTGTATCTTTTAAAACATAGTTTTATGTTAACAATTATGATTTCATTTTTATTAAAGTGCTTTATGATGTTTGTTTGATAACATTTTAAAATAGAAGACCTTAATTTATTTTTATAAAGGGATAACAATAACATGTTAGGAGTTCACTAGAGGTTATTGTCCGGACTCCATGAGCTATAGTTACAATGCATTAAGGTGCACATTTATTTTTAGTTTTAAAGCATATAAAATATAACACTATTTTATTAAATTATTTGGTGTTATTTTCATAGCTTTCTGGTTATTTATGCTTGTGTTTATAATCAGTGTAAATAAAATGTAAAGGATGGAACTGTGTATGTGCTGTTGACCAATTATCAAAAAAAAAAAAAACATCAAGCTTGTAAATAAGCTAAATATGTCATACTTTAAGAAGTACAAGGTTTAGAAATGAAAATAGAAATTTGTCATTTCTTCATTGTTCTTATTTATTTGCTATGCTTGATGTTTTACTATTTAATCTTATAATAGATAAGGGCAATAAAATCACTATCAGCTTTTTATCAGCTTAGGGTATAAATTTTAATAACTAATTTAATGCAGTCACCACTGACAAGGAATCTTTAAAGTCCGAGGTAGCTGTTTCAATGGTCATATCACAGTTATGACGATTTAGCCTCTCATCACTATATACATTGAGTTGTTTTCTCTTATAGTAATATTATAAATATTTTGTATGCAGTTTTCTATTTTACAATTTCTTTTGTTAATCTGCACATTGTTTTTTTTTACATTATTTAACTAATTTAATATTTATAATTATGTAAATATGCAAAACAGGAACTAGTCTATCATGTCATTAAAATAAATCAATGTTAAAAATTATCACTAATTAATAAAGGTGTGTAATGTTAATGTTTAGTTTTATTATTAAATCCCAGTCATTAACAGAAAAATTTTAAATAATGAATTTTGTACATAGGCGACGATCGGTATCGACTTTTTGTCGAAGACCATGTACCTGGAGGACCGCACAGTGCGGCTGCAGCTATGGGACACGGCGGGCCAGGAGCGCTTCCGCTCCCTCATACCCTCCTACATCCGGGATTCCACTGTTGCTGTTGTTGTCTATGATATTACTAGTAAGTACCCTTTTTTACTATTTATGTTTACCTGACTGAACCAAAAAGAGATTAATGTTTTTCATGTGTTTTTATTTTCATCAGTGTCACTTTTCTAGTAAGTGATGCTTATATGTTTACAAAATTTAGGTCTTGATTTGTGACATGGTATAATTCTATATCCACTATGACCTTACTGTCAAAGGCACTTAACCTAATAAATTAAATAAAAATAGTAAAAAGGCCAACGGGAGTTGCTAAAAAAGGGAGAGCGCTGTTTTAACAAATCAACCAAACAGCCCGTATCATTTATCTGTATCCATTCTTTCTTTAATGTTGTGAAATTATCAAAATAGGATAACATGTTCTTTCTGTTTATTTTTATATTACTAAAATTAAATAATTTTAAACTTAACTATGTTGTATTTCGTTTGGTGTTTGATATGTCTGTAAACACCTTCTTCACTGTTCTTTACCCTGTCCTATAAAATATTAGCCTATAAAAGTGTTTCACCTTTTAGTCGTCAGGTTGTTGATAACATTTATGAGTAGTTGACAATATCATAGTGTTGTTGCTTCCTTCTTTTATAAAATAAAATGTTATGAAGTGTCTGCATAGCAGTCCGGAGGTTCTTCTACACGTCATAGCATCTGAGACACAAGCGTTTTACGTAAATTCTTAGCTCAATATAAATATAATTAATTTTTCATTTCACACCCTAAATAATTTTTGGGAATATTAAAATCCAGATGTTTTATAAGAAATGTTTTATCTTTCTTATAGATTAACGTGATTAACTATAAAAAAAGTTGTATAAATTTTATAATATTGCGTTTTTCTCTTGATACATTAAAACTCTGGGATTGACTTAAGCATTTGCATTAAGCAAATGGAATAAATTAGGATAGTGTTTTATCTTCTTTTTCTTTTTTGTTTATTTTATTTTTCTTGACATTGTGTGGTCTAATGTAATCATTTTTGCAGTTATATAATACTTTGCCTAGATGTGTTCAGAACGTAAATAGCATATCATCTTTTCAAAGTAAACTTAAAAATGTTGTTAGTCATAAAATCTCAAAACAAAATGATGTAGTATTGCTGGTTCAATAACAGTGGTATTTGTCTATATCTATTGAATTTCTTGTAAGTGAATTATGTAAATTCTTTTGAGAAAATAAAGTTCTTTAACGACAAATTCATCAATTAATTCAAAATAGGCGTCGGCAAACTGATTTAGACACGACCATTGGGTTGGTCCACACATGTGAATGTTGGACAAATGTTACACTGGCATTAACTGCCTCTTACACAATTATGTACAAGCAAGTTGTACATATTGATATTGTCTATCAAGCTTTTTACAATAAAAGCGGTGAACACGATAAAACGTGGTCTATTTAAGAATATATTGTACAAACAAACGTATGTTATACGCATATATATTTGCAAAACTTCATTAGATGGCCGATCCATACAAATTAATATTGATTTAAATAATTTAAACACAGACGGAATGCGGCGCATCCGACAATTTTAACATTATACTGACAAATATATATATATAACAGTTTTGAAATTATACAAGTCCTCAGTCTGATAATTGAATTTAGGTCCCGCGACGTTACAGCCAAACACACAAACCTCGCCACGTCACGGATCTGACTAGTCTTAATAACATACTTGTAATGTTACCTTTAATTTTTAATTTATTACTGCATTTATCATGTTCCAAAGAATTGTTTGTACCAAGTCCTAGCGCTGAGTTGCGTTATCGCACACCACCACTTTGATGATTGGCATTCCACAATCGTTGGGTTTTCGCGAAACAGGAAGTACCTCAAATAGCCGCGTAGTGGAATGATCTGTCCCCAGTGGTATTTCCAAAACAATACGACTTAGGGTCCTACAAGAAGAGAGCGTATTTCTTTTCCTCTAGTGTTGCGGATGTTCATAGGGTTCGGTGATCAGTTATCGAAAGCGACTCGTTGCTCGTTTGCCTCCTTATCTTTTAAAAAATGTCATTTGCAGAATTGCAATCACGCCGGAGACCGGGTTATACTATTTTACAACATTCTAAATGTTCATTTTTTTTTTCTAATTTTTCGGTGTCATACAAAGAAGTAATTATTTAAATTTCACGGTTTGTAGCATCTATGTCAAGAAGGTAAAATCTCTCAGACTTCTTGTGACCGAGAGGGGTGCAAAGTACCTACTCTAAACGTCGGGGAATTAAAACTGTTAAAGTAAATTCGATGAAATTTCAGAAAATTGTATGTAAATGTATTTAATGTTCGAGTGAATTTTAATGTTTTTAATTAATTTATTGTATAACATAAATATTATTTGACGTGCCCCGGACCACTGTTTAATGAGACAAAGTTAAAATTTTATTAAAAAAATGACATCTATTAGTATGTTCTAGTACTAGTTTCGTAAAACAACGAAAAGGATGTTGGGTCCTGCTAAACTTGAATTCTATATTACTGCTTACCCTATAAATACATATTACTCTCAATGTATAAACGCCTATACGTATATTTGTAGTGCTCTTTTTTTCTACTAAAGGAAAAAATATTAAAATTGCTGTGTGAGGATTTACGATCGATGATAATTATTTTAGTAACACTACAACTTGCAGCTCTGTTAATAGTTATAAAGTATCAGCATGTGTTATCGTATAGCATTTGCGGTGAGACGGCAACTGGTAACGCCTGGCCTCGCGCGTGACTCTAGCCGCAAGATATCTCTGTGGCGAAGTCATCTAACACATGTACTCAACTAAATCTTGTTTATATTCTCACTTTATTGCATTTAAATTTGTCTTATACTTCAAAGCATCTCTTTACGACTGGTAAGGAAACAGTAGGCATTTAGCACGAAAGTATTAATAGCTGTTAGGGTACCTAACTGTTTATTTGTATGTTAATGTCCCAAATATTTCTGTATTTGCTAACGTATTTAGTGTCGGTTCTGTCGTCTGAATTTTGATCGTCTATCATCTGTAGATAGTTTCTTTATTTAAACAAAACTGCTTTTGATAAAGCATTCGATCCTACTGGTGGGTTTGCATGGCAACATTTTTAGAGGAAAGTTTTACCAGTGAAAGATCTATGTATCTAAGTTATTTACCTTTTCCGACTTAGTTACGGCGCTCCGAGTCGAGCAAAGCGTATTAAACATTTTTACGAGTGCGCTCAACATCGATTTTCTTTCCCGAGCCGACGTACACCCGGCGACTCGAGTTTACTACAGACGGTAATCTTATATGAGCCGGTGCATATTCCATCTGTCTATATTATTCAATTTATTCGTGTTCTCTCTGTTCCTTGCTTGTGCCAATGAATTTCACAACAAAACCAATAGCCTAAACATAAGAGTATGGGAATTATAAGTCACTACTCCCCTACGTCTACGCATGTATCAAATCTTTTTATGTGATTTATAGCTTTTTATCTCCTTATAGCATTCTCTTTTAACTTAATTAAATACGTATACGTAAAATGTATACTTAAAAGCATGGCTTGACGTAACCCGCGAAACTGAAAGCAACAGCAATAAATAAGCATTTACGAACCTTATTGGTATTATTATACCTTATCGTTATATATTTACATTCCCTTTAACCGGTTTAGATGAAAAACGTGAGTCTTGAAGAAAATCAAGTACCACGCGCAGTGTATGACGTCATCGTATATGTCGATGGTAAGCCAGTTGTTTTAGTCGTTAAAAGCCGACAGGAGTTACAGAGCGTCCACTTGACCCACGGCGGCAGTTCAATGAACCAGTCAGCATGAAATATATGTACCTTTAAAGCTGTTTGAAACAAGAGATTCATTATATTCAGTTCTGACATCCCTCTAGATTTGCAGGCGTAGTTGTAATTTTTCACAGAAACGTATATAACACGCGTATATTTTTTTTTATCTACGAATTTAGTTTTATTTTTGTTCGTTGCCGTTTTTTACGATATCACATTCAGATTCCGTGACATGTACGAAGGTATAAGTCATAATGTGTGATTAATTACTAAAGGTTTTATCAATAATTAAGACATAGGTACACTAAAATATTTTACTTGTTGACAAAAAATACACGATAGATTATTATCTACAAAGACATAAAAAGTAGCTCTACTATTGTCTAGGACCGGCTGAATTAACCACAGTAGGTACCGGTAGATGACAACCATGAAATTGAACAGGATTTAATCCTATTGGTATTGACGGAGATAGCAACAGCGACTCTATGTACTTATTAAGTCCGCCTTAATTATAGTACGTTGCTATTAAAATAGTTATGCGTTGCCAGATTTTTTTAAGAAAAAGCGTGGAAGAATTAGAAAGGTATGGAGTCTAATTTATAGGTAAATATGTATGTTTCTGTGTCGATAAGTTTAGCAAATATAAGCTTACCTTTAAGCTATGTTACATTAAAAACGAAGCAATCTCCACCGCTAGAGCTGTTACTGCTGCGTCGGTTTGATTAAAGGCGAGCGTGGCTCAACGAAATACACATTATTCAGTAATATTAACCAACGTTTATTGATTTTCGTAAAGTTCCTTTAAAATTTATAACATCAATATCAAATAAGTTCATTGTTAAATGTTAAAACTATTTTAACATATCCAACAATGCCAACACTGTGAAGAAATTACACAATGTATAAAACGGAAATACTGCGATGATAGTTTGGCCAAATTTATTCCCATTTTAATAATACGGCCTGAGTACATCGTATCCGCTTTATAAATCCGGTATAAACACGTAGGAACTACTTATATTAATCGGGAGGCCACAATATTTTGTTCGTGGTGAATCAAATTGTAGTTTGACATTAGAAATGCAACTTTATTAATGTACAAACTACTTTATGCCGTCACATAGTTTTAAGCACAGTGAAAGAGCGCTGTGTATAGTGTATAAATAAAAAACTCCAAGCACTCGTTCGGTCTACTACCCTTCTCTAAGTTAGAGCGACAAAGGACGATTGGAGATTTTCTGTAGAAAGATATGAAGTTCAATATATTTAATTTTTTTTCATTACTACATTTACTACATTACCAAGAAAATAACGTGTTTTATGAGTTGTGTTGTAACGTGTTCCGTAAAAACTGTTACTTTTATTGCAATGTTACTCGCGTTGAATTTTAGACGGGGTCTATTGCGTCATCAATTTAAATTCACTCTCCAACTCATTTACATTTTAGATTTGAATGTTTTAACAGTTTTTAAAATCGTTAAAGAGATATATGTAGCTGTAACAATATTACTCAGTAATTGTTTTAATATATAACTTTAGAAAAATTTTAATCAATGATGGTCTTCTTTTGACGTCCTAAAAGGTGACTAACCCTTCTGCTTTGCTTACCAATTCGCCCTGTTATTGACTGAAACCGTTTTTTAGAAGGCTTGTTCAGCTGTGGGCTTCAAAAGCTGGCTTATAGATTGTCTCGAGATAAAATATGTGTTCCTCATATACCATACGAAATATAAAATAATGAAATAGAATATACCGCCTACGTATTATGTTGAATCGATGATCATGCTACCTTATCTACGTGAATACATAATCATATATGTCCCAATATAATGACTCGGTGTATTATCGTATGAACTATAAATATAGAATAATATTGTGATCTTACTTTATTATTGAGAAATATTGTTTTCCGTTGTATAAAGTTTGAGTACCGAACGTTGAAACTGCTGTTATAATTGATTGCAGCTATTTCGTGTTCATTTCCAAATACCTACGCATTAAAGTATCATTGGCGTGCATAGCGCAATGTCAATGATACTTTAAAGTTATTGCTTTATTGTACGAGGTGTCTGACCGGTTGGCGCAGTAGCAAGACACTTGCCTTCCGCGTCGCAGGTCGTGGGTTCGATTCCCACCCAAGACAAACATTTGTGTGCATGAACATGTC
>DWLR01002466.1:0-15411 GCA_018246295.1 Papilio alexanor hazarajatica | reverse complement strand
AAAGGCGGAACTTCAGTATAATTTTAAATATATAATTATATTAGTAATAGTGTGATAAATGAAAATATTTCCGACTAGCTTTTATAAAAACGTCGATTAGGTGGTTACGAGCCATGAGTATGTTAGCTAGGAGTTTTAATATTTTTTTTTATGAAAAAAATAAAACGCATTCGAAACAAAGTTATTGATTCTTATAAAATTATCATATTAGATATACAGCACTTTATAAATAAACCTTAAAAGTAAACTGTTGAGATTTCTGATCAAATCACGTACTTTTAAATATGAATGCCGCTTTAAATATAAGCAAAATCAAACATTATTTTAAAAATACCACATCCAATAAACAATATTGATCCTAGGTCGTGTTGCAGTCCCAAGAGACACGTCTACCTATATATATTGTTTTTGTCATTCGAGACATCCTGTCGACTCGTTAAAATCGTCTATGGACGCTTTGAGCTATGACCAATTTCAGACATCCTACAGTATATCAATCACTTGTCCGTCTGTATAATTTTTCTTGTGACCGCTAACGGAGTTTTTTGGCACATCGAATAACTTCATTGTCTAAAACAAACAAAACTTGAGTAATTATTTCTCCAAATAGTAAGCAATACACATATAAATCATTGTTTTCCTTCTTCATTCGTAGTCCTTAAAAGACAAAAAAACTTGTTAGCCCAGAACAGATTTAAACGCATGTAACAAAATACCAGCTAAGCTAGGCTAGCCTAATTAAAATACGGCTTAACTCACGTGTGGTCCGGTGTATCTACCGACTAGTTTCAGATCCGTCGTGCTTCCTTCATCAGGGCTAGGCTAGCCTTTTGCATCCTTATATTTTTAAGCATAGGAACTTCAACCGCATCAATGGACTATGGTTAACTTGGTTAGTTAAAGTAATAAGAAAATAATAGATCACTAGATTTTGATATCAACTTTCATAATCCATCGCCAAGCAAAGGTGCTAAAGTTAATCATCGCACTATAATAACAATAATGCGTTCTAGACAATAAATACTCTGTAGCAAATTTTACTATGGGAGAACAATAGAATCTGTTACGACAAAGTTCACAAACCAATTTTACTTCGATTGCTTTATGTTTAAATTCTACGGTCATACATATTCAGTCATACAAAGTAATTCATTATATGAAAAATATTTATGATGCATCATAGCACAGAATACGTAGCAACTTTTTCTTTGAAATGTATTGTATTTATTTTCGCATTATAATCCTATATAAATAGATTTAAATTATAGTACATATATACAATGTAAACAGCCGAACCAAATATATTGTTATATACGAATACCTAATTAAGTTATGGTACAAAAAATCCATGTCCTCGAAAACACAACGAGACGCGACGCATAGCGAACATTGTATTATAATGGGAATTCTGACGAACTAAACGTGGCCTTTCAAAAAATATTTTGGCTTTACCATCGTTTGGGGAACAATTTCGTACCATTAGGATACTTTAGTAACTGATGTTTAAATGTTAATTCATCTTTAACAAGTTTTTTACATATTTGAATGCATAAAAATGGTCAAAAAGTTGGTAAAGATTTACTTTTAAATATAAATGCAAACTAAAACTCTGTTCGTGCCACTCTTCTTCAAAGAAAAAATAATGTGGTAACCTGTGTTCATATAAAAAATAAAATAAAAAAGCTTAATAAAAATAGCCTTGTAATCGTTATGAAAATTATTGTACAAACTTATAAAGAGATGGGCACAACCTTAAGGACTTTGAGAATTTTTCGTAATAACATGAAAAATCCGAATTTTATGAGTCATAAAAGCTACCGAGCAACTTGAAACAACTTTCAGTTCTAATTACTACTGTCGGATAACTTGAACACTTTAGCAAATTTATAAGGCCGCTTCTTACACAAATTGTTTTTGGGGAGTCTTGTTTCTATTTCATCTTTCACTAACAGACATTAAAAAGTTATTACGTTGCATTATTTTTCGCACATTCATCCCATTATTCATTCTAAAATCTTTTAGCGGTATTTGGTTTTGGCGCAGACCATACTTTACTATAACAGAGGAGTCAGACTTTTTAATAAACTGGCTGCGAGCTTGTTTCATTTTTTGACAAGATGGGATATTTCTTTAAGCTGGTCATCTTACAACCCTTTAAAGAACAAACTACTATATAGAACGAAAACAATAAGCACCGTGCGAAGAACACAGTTGGTGGTATCGTGAGATTATGTTTTGAAGAAAGCATAAAATCTCATATGGCAAAAATGTCGCACGTCAAAAAAAAGTAATTAAAATTTATATACAGCGATGGCCGAGTGAATTATTGTAATTGACATAATAGTATTATTATCTGGTCGGCGAGCTCGCGTCGCGCGGAACTGATCTCTAATATGTGGTCGCAGCGGAGCTACGAATTTAAAAATAATATGAATACGGCACTTTTTTTGCAAACGTCTCTAATATTCATTTTTTGATTTGTTGTTTCTTCGGAAAGAAAGCCAGCTCGAAACATTATGGTTATGGTCAAACGCTTAGATATTTCTTTGATTAATCAAATTATAATGTAATTTATGTCCTAAACGTTAAAAACGCACTCGAAGAGGATAGAGTAACTGAAAACGATCTCTGAAATCAATGAATAAATGAAGTTTGAATTCAGTTAAACTACGTGCAGTGATGTGAAATACCCACCACTTCCTCAGCCCATGATCGTCCTCTGCTCGACATAGGCATCCCTCATTGATCGCATCATTGGGGGGAAAATGTGTCATAATCGCCACGTTGGGCTGCGGGTAGGCGTTCGCAGTATGTTCCACTGTACTAAAAAAAGGACGCTGCAGCCCGTCCTCCGGTACTCTTTACATCCAGACTCAAGACAAATAAACATGTTCATGCACACAAATGTTTGTCTTGTGTGGGAAACGAACCCACGAACTGCGGCGCGAAAGGCAAGTGTCTTGCCACTGCGTCAACCGGACGGACTGACGTCAAGTGAAATTTAACCCTTTTCTTGGTAGAGAAAAAAATTCTTTAAATGTCAAAATAATTTTATTATCCAAAAGCTTGTGGCCTAAAGATGACTAGAAAAATCCAAAAAAATCTTATAAGGCTAAGTTTACAAAAAACATGTATCATGTGGATGGGATACACTGCCAAGAGTCTTTAATAATATATAATTTTTTAAATAACATTGCCAAGGAAAGCCAAGACAACACAACAACTATTATAGAAACCAACTTATCAACTCAGTTCATGTGTATATATTAAGAGGAAACCTAACATAATTATTAGTATTGAGAAAAATTAATATATACAATTTAGTCGGATTAATTCATGGAAGTATAAAATTCACCGCATATTACACCGGAAAGTATTATAGAACAGGTTGATAAGACCAAACAAATTGACTAATGTTTCGATTAGACAAACTGGTAACTAAATTTATCAATTAGTTGTGTCGTTATTTGCCTGCTCAAATTATTATCGCATCTGTGTTGGCTTCGCAACTTTGAATGTGAGCAATGGATGGTCTTTCTCGTCGCGGGCCGCCATAATTCGTCACAAGCATTACCGATCGCAAAGTGCGTCGTATTTCATCATTCACCGTCCAAACGCCTCTGCGTAATCTACGGCACCGTCTGATATTAATTTAGCTCGATCTTCGTGCGGCGCTCGCCATTACGCTGCATGCATTGAATACGCAATGCTTTTATTATACGCCCTTTATATTCAATAATGAAATTAGAAACACACGGCCTCAATACAGTTATATGCATATAGTGTACGTATTCATACATAAACGGATTCAGATTCATACATCTATACATACATACATTAAAACATTAAAACATTAATCATTTTATTTTTCTTTCCCAAAAACGAAACCTACTTCAAATCTATTTGGCTTTATTTATTAGTCATTTATAGCCTTATTACGTTTCATTAGAAATACATTTAACCCAAACATGACTTATCTTCGGAACTCAGGGTTCTATGCCATTCAAAATTATATTTCCCTTAGATATCCCCTTTCAAAAAAAAATTAAATCTGGTCATAAATATCGAAGTTCTATGGAAACAAAAATAAAAAAAAACTACAAGGGAATTGAGAACCTCCTCTGTTTTTTTAATCGATTAAGAAACCAATTTAGCACGCATAAGAAATTCTTTTGTTTCTAAAAGAATTGTTTACTGATATATTTTTAGCGTAGTTACTCGTATATTTCTTATAAGCTTACAACACTGAGAGCCGACGAGACCCTATGGAATTAAATATTTCAAATGTTTAAGGAAGTAATCCAAGAGTCCCTCGTCAATATGTTGGAACTTCAAGTTAAGTATTATCAAGAAGAATTGTCTTACGACTAACGAAAAGAACAAATGCACAACAAAATAAAAATAACTATGATTACCAAAAATGTCAGCTCTCAAAAAATATACTAAGATAATCAAATGTAAAAAAAATAATGTGCAAATTCTTCATTAACCCATGGGACCTTGCCCTGAAACTTCAAGGTCACTTGTAGGATAAAGTCACATCCTAAAATGAGGACAGTAAGGAATTTTACGTCGAGGAAATGGAGTTAGCGGGAAATAAGTTCGTCACTTTGGCGAAGAGGTCGGACCACTTTAAGCAAGGTTTGTTTAATTTCCAAGGACAGAATACATTCTGCTTGTTACAAATTTTAATTTATTTCTTTTGTCGTCAATTAAATTTAAGAAAAAAAGAAAAGCACTTAACTTATTTTACACCATAATATAGTATAACTCTGTAATACATTGAATATTATATTAAAGTATCAGAAAACTGATTCTCAGAAGGACTACTGAGTATTCCAAAGTTCTTATGAACATAAATTAATTAATGATGCGCATGACCAATGCATGCATTCCATAAAAGATAACGAAATTTGTGAATGAATCATCGACTTTCTGTTATGTCAAGCGAGAAGAACAGTACGGTTGTATTTTAAAGTTCTAGCACTCAAAAGACGTTGATAGTACGAACATTATGTATTTAAATAATCATATCGCCATGGATATTTAAACCTACAATTTGTCTTCTGAACTTTTTAATTTTATTGGAAGCGATCTTCTCAAAATAGTGAAACGCTGCGATAAACCAACAGAAGTTACGAATGATGAGAAATTATGAGATTTTTTAAACTTAAACTTGCCTCTTTACTGCGCCTCTTTACTGTCCAGTTGTTTTGTGACTGACGTGTTATTGTTTACCTTGAGGACACATTTACACCAGATTGAAGCAAGGCAGAGACACTTAAAATTATAATAGGTTAGGTTAGAGATTTAAGAATTATTACAAATAATTAAAACACTATATTTGGAAACCTCGGCTCGGGACGTTACATTGTTTTTATTACGAGATTGAATGGCAGAAAACTTGTTTAGCACTCTTAGGTAGCTTAAGTAGTAACATACACTCTATGAATTAACCTAGCTGAAATACCCCGAGAGAGGCTCAGCTATTATTGATGGCTTCTCAGGTTGATATTAGGGTATATACGGGATTAACCCATAATAAACGATCGATGAGTGCATATATTTAGCCGTTTATAATCGCTTCTGCAATAAAATAAAACAATTATCTCAAAAATGTTAAAAAAAACATAGAAACATGTAGCAATTAAAACAGAGGAGCTTGTTTTACGAAATGTTTATTCATACGACAATGTTGTGTTGCTCTCGTTGTAGGCAACAGGTTTGCGACTCCTGCCGTGCGCGGGTTCGAATCTCGCGTGCGTCCACGGTCACAATAAATAAAATCAAATGAAAATAATTAGTTTTTTAAAGTCGCCGTGTAATGTTGGGACAGCACGACATTTTGTTGTGGTGCCATATTGCATTTCTCTAATTTAATTGTTCGTCGACATGTAAACGTTTATAGCGTCACTAGCGAACCCGAGCGGGCCTCGTACGGATGGCAAAGTATATATGTCCGCATATGTTTTCTGTCATTTTGACATCAACGTGTCTTAAATATTTTCAAAATTAATTTATACAGATTTTATAAATCTTCGTTATTTGATAATGACATACTACATAAGTTATGTGCGGAAAACAAAATCGGTGGTGCATTTGATCAGCAGCAGATCTGCAACTACGCACAGATTGGAATACCCGTTGAACCCGAGTCTAATGTTGGGCTGCTTACATCTTCTGTGAAACAAATCAATATGTAACATTAGCACTTGAACTTCGAGCGCAGGCTGTAACAGAACCCTCAACATCTGGAAGAATCAATCCAATCAATTCAATTTAAATTTAGTGTATTTTTGCTATTTTATAGTGTTATATTAAATACCTTATATAAGTATGTATTCCCAAGGAGGGTTGGCATCAGGCAGGCGGCTGGCCGTAAAACTATAACCAAAACAGGTAACAGTATGGACTACAGTAGAATCCAGGATATATGGAAGAGACATACTCTGCCGACCCTACGCAAGTGGGAAAAGGGCAGGAAGATGCTGATTTTTTCTGTCATGCCTATCGCTTTTTCATCAATTAATATAATAATATTCTAGGTCATTATTCACACATAGCCATCTGATCCCAAACTAAGCAGAGCTTGTACTATGGTAACCAGATAACTGAAATACTACATATATCAATACTTTTCTTTTGTAAATACATACATATTACACCAATTACACCCAGACACACGACAAACAGACATGTTCATGCTCACAAATGTTTGTCCTGGGTGGGAATCAAACCCTTGACCTGTGAGAAGGAAGTGTCTTACCGCTGCGCCAACCGATCAATCAAAATTTAAATTAAGTAAATTAACCTCATAATAGTATTTTTTTCCAATTTAATAAATGATATACGTAATCCTAATCCTTTCTTCCGAACGCCTATCTAATTATTAAAACTATATGAACATCGACCGACAGATGGGGGTTTTTATAATTATTATAAACACGACAGCGCCAGGCTCGCGACCTTTTACCTATTGAATTTTTCAGTTACGCGTAGTTTTTTTTTTTACCTTCTGATGTATTTGACGTAACGATTAAGTGGAGGCAATTATAATCTACATTTAATGTTCAAAATTACTAATACGTTTATTTGGATAAGGATTACTTAATACAAAATTTGAAAAAATGACTGCTGCATACTTATGCCATGAAAGTAAGATTTTTTGCACTTTATTGGAGGTTCCGAAATAAGGTGTTTATTCATATATTCTTCATTTTAATTATAATGTAATATACAAAGAAACAATCCGGAATAAATTATCTGAATGCTGGTGAAAACTGTTTGTGAATCCTTCTTGTGGTTTAGAAGGAATTAGCTGAAAAACAGGGTCTCGAAAAGGAATTTTGTTTTATGCTATGTATAAGACTACACTGAAAGGACTGTAATAGTTTATATTTTTATAGAAATTAGAATCTTTTCTCATTTTTATAGAATAAGGTGGCAAGCGAGCAAGCGTAGACTCGATAGCAAGTGACTGCTACCCATGGCCACCCACAATAAGTAAAACCATTTGCCTTCTTTTAATGGACAGAGGAAGAGATCTATGTTTAACCATACGTAAAGACAGATGAATGTACATATACAATGATACAATTAACTTGGTACGCTCACATGCCGGCAGCGGGTTCCGCGGCGCAAACTTAATTCGGCGCGACGGTTCCTGTAATAGTTTAACAAATTACTTACATTTCAAATCGGATAACTTTAAATGTATAACATGGATTCGTAGCATTCGATCATTCGTGGCTGAGGCTTCGCTTTTAAAAATAATCTAAAAAGGGTTACAAGAGTACAATGAAGATCAAAAGTGTTAGGATTAGTATTTATTTTATTTATTAATTTTAATATACCTCTAAATGTTGCATTGTAATTTTTAAAGTTAATCTATGGTGGGTACAAAACACGGTAGACAAATAATCCTGGTACATAAAATTGAAAGCTTTCATAATATGAATTACAATAATTTATCGCAATTAAGATGCATACTACACATTAACGCTTGACATTGTCATTTGCCATTTTTAATGTGAACAGAGTGGTTTAATCATTATATTTTAGTTAATTTAATCACAGTTATTAATGAGAAACTAATGATTAAATAAGAAACTAATCTAAACAAACAAATAAGTAATTAAATAGACTCCATCTTTTTACTTAAAGCAAGTTTGCGTAGTTTTGCAAGTTTAATAAAATATATGTTCACCTTCTTACTCCAAAGTTATACGACATGAGGTGTAACATTCGTTACTAACTCTAATATAATATATCCGCTCAGCTCAAAACTTCATAAAAGATAACAAAAGACTAACCTATCTTTGTTTTAATCCATTACTTCGCTTCCATTTAATATTGCCAATCATAAATCATTGAGCGCAATAAAAACGGCAACCGTAAATAGTAATTTACGTTTATTATTACGGCAACTAATTTCCTTAGCGGGCAATAAACATCAACAATTACTCCCGACGAGCGTTTGACCAGCTCCGAAATGATACCGGTCATTAACGACCTATAAAAATAGTATAAAATACACCCTAACCTCAAACTAAGGTCCCATTACAACATCCAAACGGAGAGAGAATAAATGGAGGAAGTTATGAGGAAGTAAACAGGAATGTACCCGGAGAAATGGGCTAATCACTTCTGGCCGCGATACTACCGTCGCGTGTCTGACTCACATAAGGCCCCGCACACGCAAGTCTGATGTTTTACAGGGCTCTATATAAAAAACGACAAAGCGGCCCGAATTGATATTTTGTTCGGGCCACTACTGTTTTATACGCTTTATAAACGTGGAAGGCGAGGATTAATTTAATACAGTCATATAAATTTGTACGTTGGAATACCGCATTTAATTATAACTACAACGCATGAAGTGATGTTGCGACATTCAGCTGAATATTTTACGAAAATAGATGGTGTCATAACATTTTTGAGCAATGTAATGAATGAAAAAAAATATTTTGTTAAATTGGCTTATATGTACACAGCTATGTATGCATCTATAAACCTATGATAGCCGTATTTAGTCAGTATTCTAGATTTAAAAAAAGATTCTGCAACAACAACATCTATTACACGAATGGCCTGGTTACACGAAAGACCGGCGTGAAGTAGAAGTACTCTACGTTTCGTGTGAGGAGTGAGACTCTTCCCCTTCCCAACCTTTTCGAATAAGGAAAGGGATGGAAGGGAAAGAGGATTGGGGAAAGGGATGGAGAAAGGAATGTATTTTTTTCTGTCTATCCCTCCCCTATCTATTAAAGGTAGACAACGCATCTGCAACTCGCAAATGCTTGTTGCAGTTGTCTATGGATAGCGGTCATGTATGTGACTAATTATAGATAATTAGTCACATACATGACCGGTAATTATAGATTATAGAATAAGGGAGGCAAACGAGCAGCGGATCGCCTAACATTAAGTGAACCAACGCCCATGGACATCCGCAACATCAAAGGAACTGCAGATGCGTTGCCGGCCTTTAAGGAGGAAGTACACTCTCTGTATGAAGGCCCCTAAATCGTATCAGTTTGGAAATACCGCTGGGGACAGATCATTCCACAACGCAGGAAGTTCCGCGAAAACCGCACGGTTGTGGAATGCCAACCATCAAGGTGGTGCGGATGGTAGCTAGAGCTCTGTCGTGTTGTGCGGTAAAGAAACCCAGCGGCAGGGATTGTTCCAAACAGTTCGTCGGAACACTCCCCATAGTATAGACGGTAAGAGCGCTTGCTCGTTTGCCACCATCGCGTATAAAAAAAACTATTCATTTGCCGACTGACAGGGGGGTAATATAGTGTGTATACCTCTTATTAATTAGACATAATCCTGTTTCTAATAGCGGAATGCAGTCTCTCCTGCTTTAAGATGGTTATAGGCACACGACTTTCACTCAGAGCTCTTAAGCCTGATTATTGCGTATGTGTTTATTTGCAATGTAAGGCAAAGTCTGTTACTACTATGTATTCATTTAGTAATCTATTCCTTATTATCCATAATAAAATATGAACTTCTTTTGGTGCCCTTTTCTTAATATTTTAATTAATCTCGCAAAAAGCGTGAATATGAAAGTTATTACATTGTCTTAGTGGTATACTACTTAGATAATTGTTCTTCATATCCCCCCCCCCCTTAAACGGTATACGTACAAGGTACTTGCGAAAGAGAATTCTAAATATCTGAGTGTATAAGTTCTTAATTTTTAACTAGCTATAGCCCACAGTTTCTTTCACTCGCGTTATACTTCGCTCGCCCGCGCAATTACATCCTTCTTATTCATCGTTACTTTGGTGATGGTGCGATGTTAAATGGCTTATCAATCTTCCTTAACAATTAAGCCGTCAAATGCAAAAAAAATCAAATACATTTATTAGTTCTGAGATTAAGGCGTTCAAACAAAAAAAAAATCAATAGCCATATTATATAAGATAGGATCGATATTATGAAAACTAAGCACATGATAAATTTAAAGTGCGAATTACAAAAAGAAATCAATACAGGAATTGTTTTCACTCGACTCTACTAAATATAGACGGGCCTTTCTTAATTACAACGATAAAACAATTGCAAGACTCCAATGGCGTCTTAAGCGCTCATTACGAACTATTAATGGCGCGAAATGGCGTCGGG
Organism: Papilio alexanor hazarajatica; assembly: GCA_018246295.1. Lineage (NCBI taxonomy): Eukaryota > Metazoa > Arthropoda > Insecta > Lepidoptera > Papilionidae > Papilio > Papilio alexanor. The sequence goes on along the minus strand of DWLR01002466.1, from coordinate 4,776 downwards.
AGAGCGATAAATGGCAGGAAAAAGCGAAGAATAGCGTCTGATCAAAGGATTGAGAGAAGAAGACTAAGCCTGGTCACATCAGTTTCAATCTTTAGATCGCAGCTCGTTTCCGTCAAAGTCGGTGACCGCTATCTCGCATTTAAATCATGATTGCTTCTCTAAAATGGTTATGTTCTTCCCTTTTAGGTTAGGATTCTTAAGAGTAATTATGATTGCTAATTAAAGTGGGATTTATAGCTAATTTTTATGGATTTCTTGACCTTGATACTCGTATATTATATCGCTCACGTTCGTTATATTGTTTATCTAATGCACTACATTTCAAAGAAATATACTGAGACATCGTTATTCATTATTAATTTTCATTTAATATCATCACTATAGTAGAAAAAATTACATTCATAATTCAGTACTTTATCAATATTGCTAAAGTTTTTTTTAGGAATGTCTTTATTACACTTTTCGCTGCTTTATTTATAATAAAAAAATTGGATGCATTAAAAAGTAAAATAAAATTAATGCCGAAGCAATGAATAAATATTAACTTGAAATTATTTAAGTATAGTGTTTGTATTCCATAACTCGTCTTAGTTGATATAAATGTGGTCTAAAAGCAAACACCAACAACGTACACGAGATACATTAACGGTCGTCTAAATCGAATAAACATAGATGTAACATTCGGAAACAGCGAATAAAAGCAGTTAGTCCTAAGTGATTTAACCAATTATTGCTTGTCCCCTACAGAGCTGCTTGAGTCTGACATTAAAAGAATTCCGGGACACCGATCTACAAAAACTAGCAAGGACTTTTTTAAAAGCCCTAAGCGATAGAATATAACACTTACATGAAAACATTGTAAGTATGAACCTAATTGATAGAATTAGTATCATAAGAAGAAAATGTAAACCTTATCGGAGTCAACACTCTCAATGTATTTATTAATGAATTAAAAATCACTGGGCATTTAAAACTGTTTTCCCCGTCATTCAGATAAATTATTCCGGATTGTTTATATGTATAGTAATTATAAACATTATAATTAAAATTTAGTATACAGGACTAAACGCCCAAAAAAGTTCCAACTGACTGTCACTTCCAGTGATTTTATATCATTGAGTTTAGTCAGCGTGTAACGAGCATTGTTCGAACATTTGACAAAGTGGTTACGGCGTACGTGTGTACAAGTCAGCGATAACGAGACCTATAACAAGGTGTTATATAAAATTTCACTACGACCTTTAACCCTGAGTTGCTGACAATTAAAATATTCGGTTATTGCAATCTTTCATGACTTGGCGACTTTGATAATACCACGACGCACCAGCTGGTGCGGTGCTGGTGGTATTAAGCAATTCGTTTCTTCTTTGTCTTTTACTCTATAAAAGAGTACGGATTCTATCAGGGACGGATACAGGTGATTCTGGGAATTCTGATCATTTTAGGAGGTGCTTGAGTACTTAAGTGCCCCTCCTAAATGATCAGAACCAACAAACTGAAGAAAACAACAAAATGAACTTGGTAAATAAATTATATTCTTATAAATTTTTAACCAGCGTTATAATACCACATCATGAGGAATTATAATGCTGCTACCTCCTCCCCAACGAATCATGGATACGCTATTGGAGTCGGTAGTATCAGATATTCAAATTTTATGTGCCTAGTTGAAGTATCTACCGACATTGTCTACAATAGTTACAATACCGCGAAACAACATGCATCTAATCTTTAGAAACCTAATCTAATAATCAACAAAGTGATTTACAACAACAGGAACAAAACATTCGAACCTATGTTATTAAGTACATGCAGTTACAGATAAAAAAAGATAATTACGATGCGGAGGCGCGAGATGCGATCGGCGCGCGACCGGTCCGCCGATTCGTCGCGCGATCCGTCGGAGTTATTAGTCGGCCATTAAATTGGCCACAGACCGCACTAAATTAGTTCAACGGCTAAATAAAATTGCTACACTGACATCTCTAATCGCACTTCATTCTCTTACGATCGCACCACCTAAGCTCATAAAACGAGCCACGGTTATATCGCAACCATAAATTGAATTAGATTACTTAGAATAGGAATAATATAAATTAAACCACTGATTTCCATTAATAATACAGTTATTGAAACTACAATATATATTTATGATTTGAGTATAATTTTTTAAGGGTGGTAAAAATATGCAGCGGATTTTGCTGTTGAGGGAATGGACTGGCTTGAGCAAGAAAGTGCTTTGTCCTCAAATACTTTATACTCAAATACTCACCAATTTTAGTAATTAAATAGATGTACTAATACTACTTTTACTACTACTAATACTTTTGCGACTCTTTGTTGTGAGTGTAGATTATCTCATTTTAATTCCTCTATTCCTTTTCTACGGTTTTGTTCGTTGTAGGTGGTATAAGGTGTCATTGGTTAAAATCTAAACAACTAAATAGTTCACCACCTTTTTCCATGATTCATGCTTATAAATTTAATGCCAAATTACCAATGCTTTTACCAGACATATTAGTAAAGTTTTGCTTGTACAAATTCGCGATCATTTGCTAATATGAATATACATTGTATCGGGATTCTGATTACATAATATATCTCACACTGAAACAAAAGCATGGACCGAGATGTTATCTATAAGCGAGCCGTAAACAAAAAGCCAGACCCGAAAGCATCCGAATTGAAAGTCCGAAATTACAACAGACAACGCCGTACTGGCCGCATAAAATATTACACAGAGCAAATATAACAAATCAAAACGTATAAACGAATACTCCGATACGTATCAGCATTCCCCACCTCCTCAACATCACTGTATAATACCGACCGAGAGACCGTTAAATAAATAAATCAGGGAATAAGTTACCTTCATTTTTCGATCGTTCGCACGTATCGGCGATTTATCGTTCGATTATTGTATACGGTTGTGTATGGACGCAATTATTTACGCGTATTTCATATCGTCGTTTCTCGTGTTAATGTCCGTTCTGACTAAAATATACTGATTTGAAGAATAAAAAATATTCACGCCTGTAATTCAAACAGGCAGATTGCGAAGGTCCATTGCAATTTTGAGTGTTGATTTGTTTCACAATTAATATTGAAAGATATAATCGTACGTAATACGTACGTACTCGTAGCTCGTTTGCCCCCGACTTCAATTAAACTTAAATATATGTACCTGCCTACTACATTGAGTCATGGACTTGGTTTCATTTATGTATATTTTAATCGAACTTTTAAAAAGGAGGAGATTCTCAATTCCCTTGTATTTCCTATGTTTGCTACCTCATAACATCGATAAATTTAAATCGGTTTATAAAAACCGATTTACTTATTTTCTTGTTGGAAAGGGGACATTCGCAAGTTGGTCGCATTTAATTTTGAATGGCATTAATTAGAAACATATACAAAAAATTACATTTTGGGAGATTGAAGACCTTGTCTGTGTTTAATGGACTTATACTATTATACGAAAAGTCTATACTTTTCGTAGCAATAAATGACTTAATAACTTATAAATAAAATTATGTAAGAACATTTGAAGTCGGTTTTGTTATTGTTAAAATAATTTAAAAGAATTTTAAAGGTTTATTTTCTATCCAACACTTCAGTCAAATAACTTAACATTTTCTTTATATCATTTTAAGTCCATTTTGTAATAACATGCTGCGTGTTGATGTTATTAAACAAAGAATTTAAATAGAAACCACGTACGCAAGTCGCCGTGTTACTATAATTCGACCATCCGTAACTGTCATGAGAAATATTGAGACATAAAATTTTACTGTAGCATGCCCTTAACCGCCTACGCCTCCCTACAAATATCAAGTTACCAATAAGCAATAAAAATATGCAAATCCCCAACGAACGTTCTGCTGATGTGCGCAGGTGACATTTTATGTCTTGTCATCCGAGACATTAATTCGGGCGTCGGCTTGCGTTCGAAAAATGAGAATTTTAACGTTAAGAACCCTACGGGGCGATAAAATCTCGTGTTAACATTAAACATAAACAAAACGGGACATTTGTAAACACAAACAACATATCTGTAATCGTATTGGTTCGAAATTGTAACGTGTATTTAAATGCAAAGTTAAAAAGTCATTTTACGCACAAACGTTTTCATTAGTCATTTGCTTAAAAAATATTATTACAAACGATTTTTTTATTTATTTTAACTTTACAATATAATCAATCTCATCGATAAATCATTTTCATCAATTTGAATAGTTTTTGTTTCTTATGGAAGAAGGTGGCAAACGAGCAGCAGATCACCTGATGTTTAGTGACCGCCACCCATAGATATGTACCTGCAACAAGCGAATGATTTGCAGATGCTCTGCCAACCTTTAATAGGCAGAGGATGGAATAAACAGAAAATGATATTTCCTTTTCATATCCATCCTCCTTCCATCAAATCCACTTCCCTTTCCCATCCTTTCTTTATAAGGGTAGGAAGGGAGAGTGGATTAGAATTGGGCGTCCGGCACCTCACTCATCAGACGAAACGCAGAAAACTTTTACTTCATGCTTGTCTTCTGTGAGCTTGTGGTATTTTACCAGTCGAGCCTGCTCATTTGGTAAGTAACTACGAATTTGTGATTGAGACATACAATTCTAAAGAAAGCAATAAAATTAGTTCCTGTAATTGACGAGCATTTAGCTGATATGTATGGATGTAGAAGAAGCCAGAACTGACCGGTTGGCGCAGTGGCAAGACACTTGCCTTTCGCGCCGCAGGTCGTGGGTTCGATTCCCACCCAAGACAAA
>DWLR01002465.1:0-15411 GCA_018246295.1 Papilio alexanor hazarajatica | reverse complement strand
GAGAAATAATTGTATTTAGTTCTCTAAAAAATAAAATAATCTTGTACTGTGAGATGGCAGGTTTATTAGTTGCCAACTTGATAACTAAATAAGGTTGTGAATATGTTCCAGTTTTAATACATTAGTGTCTGGGATAGAGAAATAATGCTGCTAATATTTTGATAAAAACAAATCCCGGATAGTAACGCTGTTCCGCTTTTCAACCATCGCCTTGGTCTTAAGACAAAACGTAGTAACTAATAATTTACACTGCACTACTTCGCTACAGGAATAGACCTAAAAAAAGTTAGAAATAATGTTCTGCTATTGTTTGTTACTACTTTGTCTTTAATCTATGCGAAAGAAAGAAGGAAATAATCTAACAAATTACCATCAGATTTTATTGAAAATTAAATGTCGACAGTTACACTGTCATGTAACTTTCGACGTTTAATTTTAAGGCATCAAAGTAATATCATTTTTTAATACATCAAACGTTATGCGAGGTGTGTAGATACTATCAGTTAATATACATTATACAATATACATTATATATTTTTATACTAATATGATGAAAAATGCACCGATTTTGCGCGCCATAAGGTTCCTAAATATCATTTCTAAGAATATAAATATATTTAGTTGCAGTGAGTCGAAATTCAAGTCGGAAATCGGAATTTGTGTGAATTTATAGCTTAGTGGTGTATTTATTGTTTGATGTTCTGTTACTATTAAGTCACAGTATTGTTATTTTTATTTTTTATAAAAGTTATACTTGTGTAAGTTTTGTAATGTTTCTTTAATGGAGTGTAATGTACGTATAACATCGAATTGGAATTTTTCTGTAATGATGTATTGTTGATAATAAATAAATAAAAAAAAAATATTTTTAAAATCAATCACAGCAAAATGTTTTTCCGAAAAATTGCCATTCCGAACCGTGTTCTTATCTCCTATGACTTTCTCCTGTTTTTATCAAGTCATTCACCTTGTTAGAACAAGTTCTCGTAGATTTCGATGCCTATGAAGGGTATTGTGTGATCGAAGACAAATGTCATATTCTATATCTAAATGCAATCAGATGTCAATAACATTGTTTGGTTGATTGTGATAACACTCAAAGATTTCAGTATATTAAAGGAGTTCCAAATATAAAGAATACCTATTAGGCTATCAGTGATACACAATATTGCAGGAGCGTCTTTAAACATTATATTCAACACCTTCAGAAACTAGAAAACCTAGAAATATTCTAAAAAATTACAAAAGTAAGAAGTATAGGTTATTCTAATATTATTTAGAATACAAGTTAAAAAGGCAATAGCACACTATAGTGGTAATTTTGTGTTAATAATATTAACTATATAACAATAATTGTTTTTGCTATTTTCTTTTAATAGGCGTTTTTAATTTTTTTTTTTTAATATTTTCTTTTTAATTAATTACAATCATATTAGTAAAATGCGTATCAGATTTTTATTCTTCTTTATTTTAAATACAAGCCAATTATATAATTTGTGTCTGGTATTATATATTACCACTATGGTATTATACCACGATAATATTCGTAAGTTTTCTACATTACGTTTTCTACATCCAACACGTGAATACTTTTACTACTACATCCGCTTCTATTAGGATATCATGTTATGCTAATTTTTATACAGCAAATGATAGTAAATAAATTACACTTCTTTCTTAAAAATGTATTGTAGTATACTTAGTATTATAAAAATCATTTACATTATATACAACTTAAAGATTAACAATTCACAATTTTGTTCATCTATAATGAAGACCGGAGTAAGTTTCGTGATGGTAGAGTTGCTGGGAAGTATACCTGGAAACATAACATTTTTCAAATTACATCGGTGAGGCCATAGCACCGGAGTCTGATTGAAAATCATTGAACAATTTTATGTTAAGCAGAAAATTTCCCACTCCCAAATAAATCCCAAATAAAAATTTAGACTTACCGGTTGGCGCAGTGGTAAGATACTTGCCTCTAACGCCGCAGGTCGTGGGTTCGATTCCCACCCCGGACAAACAATTGTGTGCATGAACATGTCTGATTGTCTCGTGTCTGGGTGTAATTATCTATATATGTATGTATTTATAAAAGAAAAGTATTAATATATGTAGTATATCAGTTACCTACTTTCCATAGTACAAGCTATGCTTAGTTTGGGATCAGATGGCCGTGTGTGAATAATGTCCCAGTATAAAAAAAAATATCGTCCGAACTCTTACGTGACTTACAATTTTTATCGTACTTGAATATATTATTCTATACTTAGATCTGCTTGAAACTCTATCAAATGTAGTGTGTACTAGTGTACTTTTTAGTATGTCCCTTGTTAAAAGGTACCATCAGTAAGGGTCACCTCCCTAATCTTTTACCCCCTTATACCCCTTCCCTAGATACCCCTAAAGTTTAATATAAATACGTAAATATAGGTACGAGCTGATGGTAGATTAAATGAGTTTTGGACAAAATACATAACTATATACGTACTCATGATAGGCAGGCTCGTGGTATGAAGGTTCATGGGCTTGCTGGTGGTATATCGGTTCTAGTAGAGTTTCAACAGCATGCGGATGGTCGTAGTAGTAGCCGGGATCAATGTTCGGAACCTTTAATGGTATACAATATTTCATTACATAGTTTTACCTTCCCAAGTTCAAACGCTCCATGTTGTAGCGAGCTAACATTTTGGTGCACTGTACAAAAACATCGCTGTAATATCGAACGCCACGTTCGTGTTATTCTGTATGAGTAGTATAACGTGTATGGTGAGAGAACAACTCGGTACCTCATACCTCACATTCTGAATAATATGGATTAATTGTTTATTCATTGTATCACAGTTAAAAATATAAAGCAAAAATTAAAATCTCATTTTTTAAACAACCTATAGATGCATTGAATACACCGACGCTCTTCCTACCCACATTTATCTATCGATTTCGTTTGTGTAAATTGAGAACTTCAAATCGTATACTTGTTAATTTTGTTGTTCAACGATCCACCATTAATTGAAATTTTTATGTATTGTTAAATAACATTCTCGACAAACCTTCGTGGTTTACAGAATGTTATTTGTGTATTAAAAGTGTAATATATTCTGTGATTAATAATTTTAAAAAAATCTTAGTCAGAGAAGACAATTTTGACTGTCACTTAGCATTGCATCTTAACTCTATATTTTAATTACCTACCTAAACTATTCTATGCCAACTGATTATGCTTATACGTTTTCTATGATCTAATCTTGTCGTCTTGTCTGCATTGATTCAGTCATTAAGTAATTCGTATATTTAATCTTATTTATTTTTTCTGAATACCAATTTATCATATCGCATAAATAAGCTAAACAAATACGTGGAATAGTTTATGTAAACGAGGGCGCCGACCTCACTTGTGGAACATTGCGAGTCGCGGAGTAGTGAGAAGTACGAGATAAGATTTTACAAAATCAGGTTAATGGAAATAATAAACAGAGACAATTTAAGAAATAATCAACAAATAGGCTGGAGACAGATAAGTGAAATTTTGTTGTTATTGCAAAAACAAATCGGACAGCCAAATATTGTTACTCGTTTACCTCCGAAAATTTATAAATATTAATAAAAGTAAAATGACGACAGTACTATTAAATATGAAGATATAAAAATATATGTATGGGTGACCCACACGTATCTTCATTCATACAGATTGTTCTCTTCTTTTGATTAGATGTTTCTAAGGCATCTCCGCCATTTTGTTTATAATCATATACCGCAAGTAATTAACTGTTTAATGTAGATGCATCACCGATTATCAGATAGTTTAAAAAACCAGCCTTACATGTGGGTGCTCGAAGTAAGTCTCTTCGTAATCAACGTGGTGAGGATTGTGCGCCACAACGGCTGCACCGAGAGCGGCTCCCGCGCCTAAAGTGACGCCGTGCGCCGCCGTCTTTAAGGCCACGCCTGAAACAGACATATAATACACATAAGCAAAAGACAGAACAAGTGACATCTTAAACATTTATTATCACTTTCCTTGTAGGCACTAATCTTCTAAACCGCCAAACCGATAAGCTCGTTACATTTGAGTTGCTCTTTACTCGTCCAGTGTAAAGGTCTCAAATGTAACAATTTGAGACCTTTACACTGGACGAGTGTCGTCAGCTGTACCGGTTATTCACCGGTACAGCTGACGAGAGAATATCTCTCCTTTGTTAATTACATTAAAGTTTTAAACATGTTTTTGGACTTTAACAAAAATTACAATAACTTCAATTTAGGTACCTTTCCTTAATTTAGGACTAATTAATTCAGTGGTCGCATATATGAAAAATCAATTACAGTACAAACGAATTAATATTTTATTTCATTTACTCAACCCTCGTTAAAAATTAGAATTTTACAAAAGATTACAGTTACAAACCACAATAACAATTCCACTAATACTGACATCGGATACGGTACGAGAGCTGTGAATTACGAATTTCGTACCTTTAAGGAAGGCTCCTTTAGCCGCCAGAGCGCCCTTCAGTGCATTGGTGATTTGCTTGACCAGCAGGGCCCTGGCGCCCGCGACAGCCGCGCCCTTGACGGCCCCGAGGGCTTTCCCTATAGCTGCCACCTTCACCACCGGCACTGACCACGCGCTTGGCAGCACGCACAAGCAGCATGACACCTGGAAATAATTCATAACCTTTTTGCGTACAGAAATAACGTAAGAAAGTTAAATTATAAATATACACTCACAACCGTAATCCAGAGGAGATTATAAATTTCCATTTCGCACTTGGTTAATAGTTTAATTAGAAGTCGATGGATTGTGGTAGATTCTCGAGCATTTTAGCTGTTACAGTAAATATATATTTCTACAGGTTCTAGATTACATGAACAATATACTGTGCCTATTGCCGCTTCAGCCAACTTAAGCAAACTTTCATATTAAGGAATTTTAAGTTGCATTTCACAATTCTCGTCACTGAATAATTCATTAGCTGTTTAGCAATTATTACGCTTAATGATTTAGGGCGTTATCACACGAAAGTTTCATAATTTGTTTTTCGTTTTCCTTCACTTCATCATCATCTCTCGTGTCAATTGGTATTCCTTTCTAACATATTTAAAATATACAATTTGTTTTCACAAACAGGAAATAGAATTAGTTGTAAGATACCCCTAACCATGGAGACAAAGATAACCCCCAACGCTGGAACATAGTGTTGCTTAAATAAAGATACTATTAATAAGAAATATCTTTGTCCCAGCCTACAGAAATTGAAACAGAAACTTTTGCATACTGCACAGATAATTTATCAAATCTTAAATATTTTAACATATTTCATAATTTACTTTTATCTCTCTTAATAATATTTTTATATGATTATGTTTTATATTTCACTTACGGATGTGCATACAAAATGATACCAAATAATCGTGTAAAGTTTACGCAATTGAAAACACATAGATCCTAAAATAAACAAAATAAAGATTCAAGACTATATTAGATGATGTTTAGTCCCTATATCAGTAATGATGTTACGCTTAGCAACAAGCAATGATTAGTTAAAAAAAACTAATAAAACCGACTGACAGCAGACTACGAATGTAATTAGTCATTATTACTACTAGTACTACGAATCGAAGACACATCACTCTTCAAAATCGGTGAAGCAGTTAAGGTGACAAGAAGTCACAATGTAACGGACATACATACATCCATATATAAGTAGCGGATATACATAAGGCCTTAATTATTGTATAGAGTAACCTCTAGCAATTGGTCAGGAGGCAATTCTGACAAAACATACTCGGATTAAAAAACTACGCATGAGCCAGAAATATGAGCATGAGTATTCCAACGCTTTTTGGAATTTAGTTTGGAATTCTGTAACCTCAAAAATTGTACGCTGAAGGAAGCAATCATTTTTAATTTCCTTCTCACGATAAACTACGAGGAATTAGAGAACCGTCTGGAAAAAGATACTTAATTCATTTAAAATTCTAGTTTTACGGATGTACTAATATTGTTATTGTAATTTCGTAAATTTATATTTAGTTATTTACATGTCATTCTTTTGAAAAATTTTAAGCTGTACCTTACGATATAGGCAAAGCCTAGTGCGAGGATTATTTGTAATTTTGTAATTGTTTTATTTGTACTATCATATTAAAAGTTAATTTTTGTTTGTTAATGATTTAAATAAATAAATTAATAAAATAAATAAATAAATGAGGAAATATTTTTAAAGTTAATATCGTTTAAAACGGCCCAAGTAGGGATGGCCGTTGTTACAAAATGTCGATGATTGCATATGTACATATGTTAACGGTGAGAGTTACTGCCGTGCTTGCAAATTTAGTTTACTTTGAAACTCTTTGTGTCCACGGCGTCCAAACACGGCGATGCAAACAACGACAATATCGAAAAATATTTCGATATCACATTAAATGGGCCCATATTAGAGATTAAAAAACCTGTAGTTTTTAATGCATAGTATGGGCCATGTCGCTGTTTAGTCCAGCTGTTTTTCTACTCTACGCGTTACAAAAACTACAGCTTTCTAATGCTTAGTGCGTAATAATATATTTCAATACCAAATAATACATTTCTTAATATTTAATAATCTAGAGGTGTTCCAACCAAAAAACACTAATATGATCCGCATTTCGACATGCGTAAATAATTATACCTTTACTGGCCTTTAAGAGTAGTTACGTAAATATGTTACAAAACTCCTTACGGACTGATGTCCGTCCTTGATATTATAGTTATGTAATATGAAATACAATCGATCGGACGGATCTTTGAGGCTATCATTGGAAGGCCTACGTCCAGCAATAAACGACCGTAAGCTAAAATGATGAATAGAAAATACTATTAAAAAGAACCAAAACATTGCGTCTTACCATGAGAATGGCAACCCTGATCTCCATGTCGCCTGTAATAAATACAAATTAATTACAAACAATTAGTCATGATAACCAAATTTATAAACATCCTATTACAAAACAACAGAGTAGAACGTGTGTATCAAAGCGGAATTATCAAGGCCGGTTTAATTATGTATGTCGGGACCCTTAGGTAATGCAATTTTCGGGGCCCCTTTTCCACAAAAGCATTATAAATTGGTTTATTTATGCCGCAGGTCTTAATAAATTAGGATTAGTGATGTCCCAGGTGTCATTAGTATAAGAGAGGAAACAGTCTCACGATCTCATAATGGAGCAAGAAATAAAAATAAGAGCCCGTCCCTTATTTTTCTTTCCAGTCCAAACCAAAATATAAATGGATTAAAATAAAAAATAACAAAGTTCTCACGACTTTACGTCTAATGGAGTTAACGGTTATGATGAAAATCTAATATTGACGGAATGTACAATTCAAACATATGATGACATGATGCACATGGCCCTATGTCCTGAACCTAACCGAACATAACAATTAATTTTATCAATAATAATGAAGTAGTTAGATAGCCTTAAATTATTATTTTGCTAATATAGACTTCAATAATAAATGAACTCTAAGGCTTTTACTATTACATACGATACGGTACGAAAATAACTGGCAAAAGCAAGTTATAAACTATTGGTATCAATTTTAAAAAAATTAACTTTTAAAATTTTAAAATTATTAACCTAATCGATTGGGTCTATTGATATTCGAACATATATGACCGTTTAATAAGTTCATCACGCCGATAATAGTTGCTGCTATTTCTTAATGGAATACAAATTATTGGTTCCATTACATTTAAATGAATATGAAATATTTTGAGGATGGTAGAGACGTTAATTAAAATATCTCAATACGTGTTTCAGTACCGTAAGTCTTACATATATCTTCTGATGATGAGTAAAACATTTTTTCATTCTTCCCTAATTCGTCGCGAATTATATTACGCAATTAAAATTAAGCGCGATTCGCATAATATGATATAAACTACTGATATGTCGGACAGAATTTAAAAATGATGATTTGATATTACAAAACTTTTACTGAATGAATTTATTCGGCTTTGACCGGGAAACGAACCCAGGATTCGCTTCGTTGCAGCTAAACACTTTATGCGATCGGATAAAAGATTGAATAATCATACATTATATAAACTTTTAATAATATTAATATAAATTTCTAATTATAATAAAAAATAATAATTGTAATAAAAATTTAATAACGGAATATACATTTCATAGAAAATTAATTTACTGACCAAAATATTAGAAAGTATATACCTTTACAAGTTATCCTACTTTTCGTAAATTATCCGAAATTCTTAGAATATCTTAGAAGGGATATCGTCACTTAAGTATCGTTAAAAGTTAACGCCACTTAATTAGGAAAAGACATAAAATGGGTTTTAACCACAACACTTCACCTTAGTCACTAAAATATAACACGAGCGAACTTAACGATTGGATATTCTTTTTACTTTTGCTCATATTAAAACTCAAGCACGGGCCCAAGAGCACGGGTGGGGCCCGCATTGCGAGAAACGGACGCAACGAGATGTTGTTACCCAATCATTTTGGAACATAATAAATTACGTGTGCGTTTCGAGAGCGCTTATGAATCGAGAATGTTTAACAAATGATCGATAATGTTTACTAGTATAAGGAATTATAAAAAGCATAGTATATTTAAATTAATATCTTGTAAATGTATTATTTCGCAACATGGGGCTAATATGATTAATTGAAAATAGTTTAAATAAAAATGGTGTATGTATCGCGACTGACCGGTTGGCTCAGTGGTAAGATACTTGTCTTTCACGGCGCAGGTCGTGGGTTCGATTCCCACACAGAACAAATATTTGTATGCATGAACATATCTGTTTGTCTTGAGTCTGAATATAAAGACCACCGAAGGACGGACAGCAGCGTCCTTTTCTAAGTACGGTGGAACATACTGCGATCGCCAACCTGTCTGCCAAGCGTGGCGATTATGGCACATTTTCCCCCAACGATGCTATCAATGGAGGGAGGCCTGTGTCCAGCAGTGAACGATCATAGGCTGAGGAGGAGGTATATGTATAATATCTTAGGACCTACGGTAGCTTACTACCGTACCTTACTTCCCATTGTGTTCAAAAGAAACTACCAACGGTTAATGAATGCGACTCCGGATAATCCTGTTTTGTCTTCTTTTTAATAAAACGATGAAAACAGCCATCTTTCTTCTTCAATCAGTGGCAGATACCTATCCCTATGTTTTAACCACATTACGTCTTGTTAAGAGTTTAATTACAGTTAATATTCATTTAAGAATATGTGCCGATAAAAATCTATCAGGCGTTTATAATGTTTGTCTCAAAAAGATTAAGTAAAGTGAAAGTAGTAGTGTGAATTTCTTAATTTAACGTCATTAACAAATCGAAATAAAGTAATTTAGTTAAAACGTTTTTCGAAAATGCGTACCGTCTACTTCAACTCAATTCTTTTTAAAAAATGTTGTGTCAATATTATTGTATTATTTATCTCACACGCAGGTTTTCCCACGGTATTTTCCATCAGTGTCAATCTCACGATTAGCTCGCACATAAACATTACTTAATAATGTATAGTATGTCAATAAAATAAACACACAATCTATCAAAAGTTGATATATTTAAAAATTGAAGTTATTTAAATTCAACTTTTTAAATAAATATTATGTACATACATAAAGCCGGTAAGGGACTAATTGTCATGACGATTCATGTGAGGTTAGGAGGATAGGAATGCATGTTCAGCAATGAATGTCTTTTCGCATTTACAGCTGTTGGCTAAAATCGTATTGAGTTTTTTCAACAATATAAAAAAGCATAGGTATTTATTGCTTCATTAATGATATAATTAATTAGTAATAAATAATATAATATAATAATATATACGATATAATGATGTAATTGTCTTTCATTAAGTAATTAAAAAAAAGAAATAAGATCAATAACATTTTATGTTGCGTTTCTAAGATTCGCTATACGCTTCTAACGCAACACAAGGAAGCCTCATATATATTATAAACTTTATATATTAAACTGCTAGATATAAGTTCTGTTGTCAATTCATTTATATCTCATAATGTTCTAAGAAAGTTTAAATCTTCAGATCATAGGTAAGTAATTAATTTTAATAGGTGACAAAGGTAATATATAGGTAAGTAATTTAAGTCATCCCGTATTGATTTTAGGGTCACATTTACCTCACTTTAATTTCATCAGTCGAAAATTAGGACTGCATATATGTCCACGACTAAGCTAATCATATTTCGGATGTTCGGACAACACCGTTACACTGTTAGCGAAGTTAAACAAGCGAACAAGCTGACATAGAGTCATAACGGTAATATTACTTGAGTTCAATAGGCCACGGTGCAAATGACTCAGCCGCACTCGGCTCGTAACTGGCGTTGTGGGAATTCATTGTTTTCTTATTGTGATAACATTCTCATGATTGTGTACCAGTGGATCACCCAACCTTGATGTTAAGTTCCACTCTAAATGATAACCATCCATTTAATTAGATAACCTACTGCAGTTTTAAGAATTTTAAAAAACATTGTACGCAGGTATCAAAAATACATTTATTAAATACATTTTTTTTTTAGTGACTAACTAAATGAGTTTTTTTGAAATCTGTGGTGATCTTTTAAGGCGGCCTACCACCAGCAGTGGACGTTGCACTTGTGGAAAACTTGTGGAAATAAGCGGCCTTCTTAATTAAAAACATGAAAACATAGTAAATTACGCAAGAACAAGGAAACTTATAGATCACAACACTACAAAAAAGGAAGATAATAACACAATAGAGTTTTTTCGGTACTAATTGTTTGTATAAATAGTCGTAATTGCAATTTGTATGCAAAACTAACGAAACCTAATCAGCTTCCTTGTTGACTCGACCTCATATTATATGTAACACATACAGCTCAAGTCTTATAAACGCTAAAATTAATGTAATATTAACTCGTAATAGACTATAGATGACTGGATTCTGTCCCGCATATGGATATCACATTTCAACTTCATCCTGTCCAGGTGATTTGGTATCATTGTACGAGTTATTAAAGATTCAATATTGATATCTTTTCCAATGAAAAATCGCTATAAAGTTAAAGTTAGTTCATAGGAATCCTTGTAATATATTTTGTTTAGACGACTTATGCCCGTTTTCACCAACGTACCCCAAACTTCCCTGAGCTAAGAGATTTCATAAATCAGCTTCTAACCTAAATTCATTTTGACCACGTTTAGGGGACTACCTACTTAAAAGTCACTTATCTGTCAGATTTTTCTATTGATAAAAAATTAATATTAGTTATATAAACAAGAAGGCGCGAACTTAAAAATTCAATAATAAGGCAGAAGCAAAGAAAACACAAAATTTGTATGTGTATTTCATTTTTAACCTTAAAATAACTTTTTTACAGGGTTGCTTAGTTTTGTCGTTAGAGGGCACAATAGACAAAAAATTAAAATAAATTAATATTCACACACGTTATCAGGACATTGTAAACAATGTTATATTATTCTCCACAAAAATAACACAGTATCTTTGGATGATCTTAATATTTTAAATAGTCTTAAGTCATATATTTCGCAAAAAAAAATCCCGACTCACGCAATGTATGAGGCGATTAAAATAAAATTTGATTAATTTATTATTCAACTATTACAAAAATATATAATTTATTATTTCGCATTAAATACATATAATAATGCAGCATATAAACTGTTATGTATATATGTGTAACTGTATTTGGTTTCACCATTGCCTAAACGTCACCTACATTAACAGTTCAATTTCTTTACGGGCTCCCTTAAAATTTGTGGTCGATGGTGAAAATGGACAATAGCCTCATTAGTGCCTTATATTTGTCTATTCTAATTTACCTTACTTTTCATTCAAATATGAAATAATGTCCTGTAATAACAGGACAAATGAAAAGAAAACATGGAGGGTGAAATCTTTCCATATAATAATAACATTCTAGGACATTATCCACACACGGCCATCTGATCCCAAACTAAGCAGAGCTTGTGCTATGGAAACCAGATAACTGATATATTACATATATTAATACTTTTCCTTTGTAAATACGTACATATATAGATAATTACACCCAGATACAAGAAAACAGACATGTTCATGCACACAAATGTTTGACCTGTGTGGGAATCGAACCTACGACCTGCGGCGTGAGAAGCAAGTATCTTACCACTGCGCCAACCGATCAGTCAGTGATTGTATGCGGAAAGTAAAGGGTCAAATATGGTGAAGACCATGGCCAGCAGAGAGCTGATACGGGTATGGTGTCAAAGGTCCTAGTGCCCAAAATAAAGTAATCTATAACTTAAGTCATTTGATACAGAGTCCAATCTTTATAATCATAAATAACTATAAGCCTACACGTGCCTAGAAATTCGTTACTTTTGCACAACACTGCCGCAAAAATGCTACAGTACCTAAAATAGAATTTAGATAGATGTATTTACGCAGGGCTTGCATAGCAAGTAACTCAAATCATTTTCCATAACTTTTCCTCATTTACTTCTTGTGATAAAGGTCGAATATATTTAAAATTCTTTTCCTAATGTAGATGCTAATAAGCCGCGGAAAACAAACAGCATTGAATAAACCACTACGCGTGCTTTCTTCTAATAATAAGCAATAGAAATGGTGTTTCAGAATAATGTTAGTGTCACAAACTAAAACGTTCAAATAAGCTCTAATTCGTTTGCTCTAAATAAAAATAAGGGAAATCTGCAGAGTAGTATTAACACTAATTACAAATTGATATAATAGTATCGCTGTTTCTTTTCATTATTAGCTAAGAAATTATTGTTTAAATATTTGTAACCTTATTATTCGTTATAAGGTTAGCAATTCGATAAAAACATTATCATAAAAATTTATAAACACACACTACTTACTCATTAGAAATCATAAAAATTAGCTAAAGTTTGATATCTTTATATGGACTATGAACTTTTCATTAGATAACCTTAAATCGACAACGAAGATTATAAATATGTTTATTACACTTCAATTCATTTTCACTAGTAATCAAGTAATAGTAATAAAGTAAAGAACTAATAGTAATCAACTCAATAACTTTATGAAATCAAAGTTCAACAATGATACAGATTCATTAATAATAAAATGATTTCAAACCAAGTTTAGTTCTAAACCTGATACCGCTATCACTACATCTCTTACGTCATATATTTTTATATTATCATCAATATATCTATACAATATCGCGCTGAGTTATAAAAGCTAATAAAAACAAGTTTCAATTATGATTAATGCGAAGTGATGCATAAGGACGTAATCAAGGAAAAGTCGTGTGCTCGTAAAATGATGGAAATTCCAAAATCCGAAAAAGTAAGAATTTGTTTAGGACTCTTTTAATTTACACCGCAAATGTGGTGTAAATTAAAAGAGTCCTTGAGAGAGAGAGAGTGGAATTTACTTCTTTTTATTAATATTACTTTTATGCAAAAAATATTTAATTATCTAAAAGCGACTCCACGACACTTTGTTCCGAAAATAGTATACTGTTTATACATTGGCAATATAAATGTGAAGACCAAGAACAAGTTCAGTTTACTGTTGCATTTCACTGGAAAAAAGAATGGCGATTTAATATTATAATGTATTATTTTAAATATTGTCTAAATACTTGTGAATCAATGTGAGCAATGGAGGCCGTTAGACTCTTCCTGCTTAAGGTAACTTTTGTAATTGTCTACATTGTATTATAAATAAGCACATCATACATCATTCAAAATAATATTTTGAATAATAAAAATATTACAGAACATAATAAAAACTCTTGACTTTGTCAAAGTTTATTTGTGATAGGATATGTGTACCGTGTAAAAACTACACGACTCGGTAATCAAGTTACTAATTTTGTTCCATTGACTAAGGATATATTAGATTCAAGTAACCTAAAACGTCTCCGTATAATGATCCAAATGACCTTTTTAGCATCTATATATAGATAGTATTTTTGACAGAGAGTAATGTAACCTCCTGTATCCATAACAGCTCGGCCATTTTTGAAGAGTGAGGTGTCAATCGATTCATATTCCTCCATGGAGTGTCATAGTCATTCGAGCTTATCGATTTTTTAAATGAACTAATAGTTTTTCTTTCCTCATATCATAGTTAAAAGACCGACGCAATTTGTTACAGTTTTATTTAACCTACTTATTACAAACTGATATTTAATCTACAATTCTTTTAATGTTTCAGATAATCCTGGCAACAATTTTATTTAATATTGTTATAGCGGCAACTAAGAGTAACTTTAAGCACAGAAATGGCGTGACAAACGAAGTATACGACCACAGAACGCAAAACAGACATTCAAATATATTACATCCCAGGTCGTCAACAGATGCATTCGAAAGAAACTGGTCGCCTAAAACCTCGAGCTACGGACCCCAAGGCAGCTTGCCGCCGTACCTTGTTTATAATAGGAAATTAGGCTCGTATTTCCCATATTATCCACAACAGAATAATATACGAAGAAATGCTATGAAGAATTCGTCAAGTCGAAAACAATGGAATCATTAGATATGTTTATAACTCTGTTTTAAGTATAAAAAAATATAACAAACAAAAGAGTTAAAATTAATTTTAGTGTTTTGTATTTCATTTATTGACTTCTTTCAGAAGAATGTGTACATAAGATCTCACGCCTTTAAACTTATAAGTTTGGACAGGTGCCAACTGCTATAGTAATAATAATGTAATTGTACGTATTCATACCCAAAGTGCAATAGCAGCAATCTTTTCCAGTTTATCCGTTCAATTATGACAAAGACATCTTTAATGGAGATGTGAAGTGTTTATTCATAAGTTTTTGTGCTCAGCTAGTGCGTATGATATTTCGTTGCCACATAACATCAATTGGTTGTCAAGCACTATTTGATAGCCCGAAAGAAAGGAGAGTAATGTTTTTGTATATTTATATGTATAAATGTCTGCTCCATTATAACCTCCTGTAGCCTAAACGGCTTGACCGATTTGAACAGTGGTGTTATTGGATTCGTATTCTTCCCCGGAGTTTCATAAGAGCCCTGTTTATAATTTTTTTAATGAACTGCTTTTATTTAAGGTAAAGAAAGGACTATAAATGTATTTATTATACGAGGCACAATATTGTTATTATTAAGAGAAGTTATTAAATGAAATCGTTAGGAAATAATACTTGTTTATTTCGTGTTAGGGAAAAAATAACAAAACATTTATTTAATGACACATTAAGATGCACATAATTATAATATATATCAATAATAATCTATACTAATTCTATTAGTATAGATTTTTATTTTTATAAAGATTTGTTTGATATATATACAGGGTGTGTCATAAATAGTGGTCCACCGTTAGGGATTCGATAAAGCAGATAATTTCCTATAACATATTACA
>DWLR01002464.1:0-15413 GCA_018246295.1 Papilio alexanor hazarajatica | reverse complement strand
AAGACCACCGGAGGACGGGCAGCAGCGTCCTTTTCTTAGTACGGTGGAACATACTGCGATCGCCAACCCGCCTGCCTGCAATTATGGCACATTTCCCCCAATGATATTATCAATGGGGGAGGCCTATGTCCAGCAGTGGACGATCATAGGCTGAGGCAAATTAATTAACACTAATTTCTTATAATTTCGACTAAGTAATGGCTATAATTTTAAACAAATTATTATTAGTTTTATAACGTCACTGTAGCGTTATAAAACTATGCAAATTTTGTTTAAGCAATTTCGCCGAATAGAGAGTGAAACATGATAATTCATAATCGCAGTAGTGCGGAATTCAGCCAGAACTTTTTATTTGTTAAAGGCAAGACTTTGAAAGCACTTAAAGCCCTAATATTCATCTAATAATATTTAAACATGAATTAAGACATTGGTTTTGTAGCGAGTACACTTCTCATTCAAATTTATGAAACAATCAAGTATACATAATCGTATGGACCCGGAATATAATTAGAACCGTTATTAATTTAATGTTAACAATTGTAAAACCTCTGTAAGCTTTAATATTTAACTGATAATATTAAAACAATTCAAATGAGCAAACGATCACCTAAGTGACCGCTACCCATTGATATCTGCAACAAGAACGTGGGACACTCAGAAAGTTTTATGAAAATATTTTCATGAAATCTTTTCAAAGTACTCTCCACCAGGCCCTACACAAAGTTTCATGCGTCTGAACCAATTTTCGAAACACTTTTTCCAGTCCGCCGCAGACATTTTGTTTACAGTCTGTTCGAACGCTGACAGGGCATCTTCCGGCGACGAAAACTGTATCCCTTCCCTCGGGAATAAGAAATAGTCACATGGTATTAAGTCAGGGTTGTAAGGAGGGTACCCAGGAGTTGGACCGGCGTACTTCAAGGAATACTCTCGTTTTGAGCGTAGTGTGCGCGGGCGCTTTGTCGTGGTAGAGCCGAAACCTGCGGCACCGTTTGGTCGCTAGTTGCTCACAATAGAAAAAAATTCTGCCAAACATTTGGTAGTATATCATTCGGCGTTGATGCTTCATTGGTTCTATAAAAGTATTGACACCTATATTATAATAGCCTAAATCGCTTCACTTCGTTAGGCGCTGATTCGTTTTGAAACACCCAAACCGTCGACAGGCACTTCGTTTCTGGATCGTACGTTATCGTTCGATGATGTCGTAAACACGTCGAGACGAACCTGCTTCAAATTTGTTGATCACAATGTAACCATCACCCCTCCCACCTTCATCACCTTCACACTACGTATGAAGTTTTGGAGTGAAATAAGTAGAAGCCGATATAAAATCGACTTCAAAAATATATGTGACCAAGATGAAAATCGTTTTGATCTTTCTTAAGGTTTATTATTTTATTTGGCCAGTGATTAATTTCATTTGTGATCATTTAGTTTAGGACTTTGTTCTACGTTGTGTTTTCATAGTAGGGAGAGGTGGCATGAAAGGGACACGTATTGAAAGGGACAAGTCAAATAATTGGTAAAATAAAAACGTCTCGAAAAAAGAATAATTCTATTCTGTGACAGCCCCGAAGAAAAACCATTCGTACCTAAAGTCACTTACCTATCAGTTTAAAGAAAGCCATGGCGTGCAAATGTTCGTAATCGTACACAAAAGTAATTTTTCGTTGTTTTTTAGAAATGCTTTGTGAAATGTAAATTAATAACAATTTTTTTAACAACGTTTTTGGTCAATTAGTTATAAACAAATATAAAAAACAAAAGGTCAATAAACATTTATTTATTTGTAGTCGGATTTAAGGTTATATAATGATTTTTGTGTGCTATTTATGAAGGGGACTACAAACGGCTATGAAAGGGACGTCCCTTTCATAACTGTCACTTTCTTGATCAGTATTTAGTTGGTTGTTCAATTTTCTAAAGACGCTTTCTATGCTGGTTTTAATATGTGTAACATAACGTCTGGGTTTAAGAACACTGGCATGTGGCCTATTAATAAAAATATTTTAAGTGATGAAGATTTTCTACCTTCCTTCGTCACAGATCGACCACAGTCACTTCAAAACACGACTGCTTCTGTTGACAGGTTTTACGAATCTTCTTCAACTGAAGAAGAATCTTGTTCTATTCAACCAATGCATATTTTAAAAACACCTCTCCTTTTAGACAGTACAGAATTTCCCCCTTCTATTTCAAGCGAGAAAAAAAAATTCCTCTACTGAATCTTCTAACTCTCAAGCGTGCCGTACTAAAACCTCAAATTCACTCACCTTCCAATTACTCCAGAAATTTTTAGACCCTATCCAAAAGCCCGAAAAGCTACTGGTAAGCAACATAAAGGCAAAAGGACAATTATAACTAATAGCCCTTAAAAAGATAGATTACTTATGAAAAGTATCATATAAATGTGAAACTTGTGAAACAATTTTTTTAATATTTTTTAACTAATAATGGATCAAACGAGAATAAAATGAGTAAGATGATGCGATGTGTACTGTTTGTAAGAAAAGACATTCAGAAAGCATGGAAGATTGGTACCAGAGTAAAATTTGCACAAAGTGGGCGCATGAAACTTGTGACATTAAAGGTGTCTTTAATTTTTCTTTTGTTCTTTGTATCATTCATATTATAATCACTATTATTGTCCAAGTTTAAGATAACTAGATTGTTACTCAAAAATATAATTTTTTAAGCATAATAAGTATTACGCTAATACTGTCCCTTTCATAAATCAGCCCGTCCCTTTCAATACAGTTAATTTATGAAAGGGACATAATCACATTATTTTTCCTCGGCATAATTTTATACTGTTTCTAAATCTTTGTTAAAGTTTTTGTATGTTATTTATTTGTGTATATTAAATATTTTTATAATGTTTAATTATTTTTTTTTTTGTTTATTCAAACCTCTTAAAAGCTATTTATATTGCATTTTTAAATTGATAAAATTATGTTTTTGTGATGTATATTTTGCAAAGATCTTTCTTAAGGTTAATTATATGGTTATATATAATTATTATTAAATAATTTATTTTTAATTATTTAATAACGTTAGTTACAAATCAAGGCACCATTCCACACGGGCCTGCTTTTGAGCATCAGTGAGGTTGTGCGGCACCCAGCGTGAAATTATCCTCCTCGTGTGAAGGTGCATGTGTAGATTCTCGTGAAGGCTTGCTGATCCGATCTACAGTATGTGCTGAATCTCCTGATACATAACTCGCCTATGGTCTGATTAAATTTTTCACTACTAGTTTACGTTTTCTTCCGTAACAGCCGTCAAATGGCGACCACTTCTTTCTTCATCCCCCAAAGTTAGCCGACCGCGCTTGAATTCGTTATACCAACGATACACGGTTGCGTTCATCCATAAATTTATCGTTGTATCATCCATTTGAAGTCTATCGTACGGTTCGTCCGGTTTCACGAGACACTTGAAATCGTAAAAAATCATAGCTCGGAAATGTTCCCGGTGCTGATCCATTTTTCAATGTGACACGATAATTTAAATTAACTCGCAAAAAATGTGGAGGGACATTTTAAAACTGGAACGTACCTCATTTTACTTATAAAAATCATACTTTCAAAATAGATTATAACTGACCAGTCTCTCATATAAAAAAAAAAAAAATTCGCAATACTTTCTGAGTGGCCTGGTATTTACAAGTTGCGTTGCCTACTTTTAATAGACAGAGAAGGGAATAGACAGAGAAATTGACATTTCCTACTCTTGTCCATCCCCTTCCCCTTCCAATCCTCTCCCTTTCCTTAGTCTTCTAGGTGAAATACCAAGACCTCCGGCCGAGCACCATTAGTGCAGAAGATGTTGCTGTTATTTCTACCACTGTTTTTCTAATTTACAATCATATCAGTACAAATAGTGTGGACACGCAATACAATCAAAATTGTTACATATTCAATGTTGATGAACTTGGGCGACTCCTTGCACGTTTTCCCCCTTCTTCTATTAAAAAAAAAACCTTCAATCTCAACTTGCCGTTTGCATGCTTGTTTGCAAAGAGAGTGTAAGTAATTGCTTGTTTGTACCATTTGTACGTGTAACGTCATCAGTGGGGTTGTCTATTAATAATTATTATTTAAATCGCTATCGCGATTACGCGACTTTTTTGGGAAACATCCGATTATGTAATAAAAGATCCAGTTAGAAAAAAATTGTAGTGTACATTTAATAACAACTTTAACAGTACGTAATTTTGTCGAAATGCGGAAATGTCACCTGCACCATGCAGTATTGAAAACAGTACTCCGACAATGCAAAGCCAATTTGAGTAAATAAATTATGATTTATGATATAAAATAATACCAATTAAATACTGTATATATAAGTGTTATAATTGATAATTTAATAATTAATACTTAAGAGTGGTAATGTATCATTTATTATGTTATTAACATTTACATTGTCTATAAAAGGGTCACATTGGAATCAGATATATCAGTAATGTTGCCAACTCTAATTTAGCAACTACTTGTTTTGACATTGGAGTTTTCACATTTAACTTTAGGTTACATCTAAAGTATTTGCGAAATTTTGTATGTAGATATTATCCATAAAGAATTTTGTAATTTATATATAACTGAGTGTAACTACAAAGATGGTAGGCCGCGTTGGGACCGCCAACCAAGCCGCTAAATATGAACAGCTGGCTTCTAAATCAGACGTCGACGAAGAAGTAATACGAAGTAAACCAAAGGGAAAATGGTCCGATATATGTGTGCAAAAAAGTCTGTTTTCTTTGGGGCTTATCCTATTTTACTTTTCGCTGTCTATTGGTTTAACTTTTTACCAAAGGTGGCTTTTAAAGGTATTATATTATGATATTTACTACGTAACTTCATTATCGTTCAGTTTTTACCTCTGTCATTGAGATATTGTTAATTTTAAGCACCATAGTCCCTGATATTAATTTTACCCACCATACCATTCTATAATATTGTTATGCTATTTGGGTTCTTATTTTTTATAATAAGAAGCCAGACAAACTGTTGCCGATGTAAACAAACTTATAATTTTCTCTTAAAATAAAATAGTTTCAAATCATCAATAAAAGTAAATAAGATTTATATAATGAAATTTTACAATTACAAGCTAAATCTCTAAGTATACAAAATAGTTTTAAACATAAGAGTACTCTTTCAAAATAGTGTGTAGAGTTTGTTTAAGTTGATGATAAAATAGCATCATGTAGTAAGTTTTACTTACCTTCTAGTTTTTTATTTAGAAAAGACTTATTTGAAACTCATATACTAGTTATTTTTTCTTTTGTTTTTAATATGTTTTATTTCATTTAATGTACTTAATGTCTTGAGGTATATAACAATTACCACTTCAACCATTTCATTGTGCATTAAGGTATGCTTATAGTTTCATTTTATAAATTATATCTGCAAATTTTAGGAAGTACATTATCCACTCACTATAGTGATGTACCACTTAATAGTAAAATGGTTGCTATCAGCGTTTGTGAGAGAAGTTTTACATTGCATCACATTGAAGACACAGTTGGTGCTTTCATTTATGACATGCTTACGATCAGTTGCCCCAACTGGGTTTGCCAGTGGAATTGATGTGGGCTTCTCAAATTGGGGACTTGAACTTGTCACAATTTCACTGTACACAATGACAAAATCTACAACTATAATCTTCATACTTGGATTTGCAATATTCCTTGGGCTTGAGAAAAAGGTAAGTGTGATTAATAGACTAAAAGTTAAATAACTTTATGGGATAAAAAATTATTATCATAAACATAATAGAACTTGTAGACATATGGATGTAGAAGAAACGAGAGAGGTGTGCCAAATGGAAATCTGTAATCACTGCCTACCCTTCTAGGTTACTAGTGAGTGTATGTATATATAATAGTACTTTAATGATAGCCACTATTATATCTAACTATGTATACACATGTATAACAAACTAATAAATGCTCTGAGGATTAAGCTTGGATACCTTCAAACCAGTATTTAGTATCTTCCTTAACAGCATGATGCTCATGCATACATGCTCAGTATATGGGTGTTATTTACAATTGAAAAATAAACTCTAACACCCTGATCTTTTGTTGTGTTGTATGCTTTCAGCTATATCAGTGGAGTTTTAGATTTAATTACAGTTTTCTAAAACAAATCTGTCTTTAATATTTAAGATTTGTATATACTCCTACTATTGCTTTGTTTATGATTTTGTGATTAATGCATGGTTTTAAATATTACATTCAAAAGAATGATCATGCGGTTATCTATATTTTAACCTGCAATGCGAAAATAAAATAGTAATAAACAGTTTGAGATTTATTGAGAGCAATTTCCTAGCTTTTTGACAATTTTTTGGTTTTAAATAAGTGACTAAGTAATTGTTAGCAGTACTGCGATGCTAACTAATATATCATTGAGAGTTGTCACAGTACAATTTACTTGATAAGTTTAAATATTTATAATTATTGTAATTGCTTGCGATACACACCTGTCAGTAGCAATTTTATTGTATCCTACTATATACTATACACTCATTATTATCCTACACCTACAATAAATGTGATAACATACATTCCTTATCATCACATATATAACAACGGCTTAAAAAATATTCATTGAATGTTTTATATGCTCAAGCAAAACAAATTATGATAAAATTTGCATTAATATATTTTTATACTAAAATTACAGTTATGCTATATGCTAGGATAAGTGATATTGTGTAAATTATTCCAAATATAATGATAAATTTCAGGTATGTAAAGTGTTACTGTCAAGTTTGAGCTATAGCGGCATGCGCAGCAATTAACTATTAAATTTGCATTAAGAGAATGTATAGCGAAATTATTCCTTCATAACACCTCTCAAGAGAGCAATGCCTTGGCGAGAAATAACCCCAGTTATGCTAGCAAGCTAGCAAGCTAGAGATATTGGCCACCATAGGAACAATTTTAGGAACAAAACCGCAAATTTAAAATAACATGTTGGCTCTTTGTACATGCTTGAAATCCTGTCTTAATATTGTAGCTTAAAAAATTTGCAACGCTGCTGTAGCGAACACATCTGCCAAATGGCTACATTCAGTGGGTGTGAAATGGAAGATCTACGTTCTCATATAATTTCGATTTTTAAATTGTTTTCTTACCAATAAGTTTTGATTTCTATATTATATAATATATTCTATTTCTAATCACTAAATTTACATGACACAAGTGTGTCTTGCAATGAGTTCTTGACCTTTTTTGACCAGACTTTGTGGCCACTTTTCTTTTTTTTTTGGTTGTTCTTGCTGAAACATTATACCTAAATAACAAAGTAACTCTATGAGTCTGTGAGTCTGAGTCTATTTGGTATGCCAATGGATAACTTGGACTAACTTGAGTCAATAACTAAATGAGTTAACAGTTAGAAGCATTGACTCTCCAACAGATCACCCACTTGGAAAAAATTAGCTACATACTACTTACTTTTTATGCGATGGTCATAACAGCCAAAATAGTGGTTTATAAATACAATTAAATAGGACTTAGGATTATTTATAGTGCATATTTCTATTGTAATAAATACTTTTAACACTTCTGGTGTAAGAAGCAGATAAAATGTATCTTTTTAAACACTTATACTAAGTACACTAATTTAAAAAGTGATAAAAAGTGAAAATATGTCCAGGAAACCCTTTAGAACCAAAAAAAATTATATATTTAAACTTAAAATTTTCTAAATTAAATTAGATTACTGGTGTTTAGTTGATTTATTCTACTTTCTTCATCTAGGTGTCCCAGTCAGTTGACTGATATTACTTAAATATTCTGACAGTCCAATCCAGGCAGGAAGTTATCATATAGATACTAGTTTTAAAATTACAAATATAGCAAAATAAGAAATCTTGGCAAAGAAAACATTGGACCGAAAGTGTAATTAAAATTGATTGCGTTACTAACATATAATGTATGTATATATGATAACATAAACAGATTTTTTTATTAGAAATTGTTCTTTTGATACGTCAATAGTTAGTAGTTATGCACGTAGCAAGAATACTACCTTGATAAATAAACATCTTTTTCCTACAGTCTTGGTCGCTGGTTGGCATCGTTGTCATGATCGCCACCGGCCTGATCATGTTCACCTACAAGGCAACGCAGTTCAATATTCTCGGATTCTACTTCCTCCTCCTGGCATCGTTTGCCGCCGGCTTGCGATGGTCCTTCGCGCAACTTCTAATGCAAAAATCTAAGCTGGGTCTTGACAACCCTGTGGACATGGTATTCCACGTTCAGCCCTGGATGTTCATCTCACTTTTGCCGTTCACGATTATGTTCGAAGGTGAGTCTTTTAGTTACATGTAAAAGATTTTATTTTAGTTTTTTTTTTATAATATAAAGATCTTTCGGTAATAAGTCCATATTTTTGAACCCCACAGTGGGTATATAATATTTATTATTTGATTTGTTTTCGTTTAATAGAAGTCGTAAAATTAAAATGTAAATAGGCGATATAGCGTAATTTAAGTATTCTCTGTTTTAGTTTTAGTTGTTAATGAAAAAATTTTAACGCGCGCATTGAATATACCTTCATACGACGTTAGGTCTTCCACAGATTTCCAGCATCTACATTAATCTTAGGAACTTTTACTAAGGAGAAATGTCACCTTTTTCTCTGCATGTTTGTGTATACCAAATACTAAGAAAAAAAAAATGGCCATACGGAAGGCCTAAAAAAAACATTCGAAAGTTAGTCATTTCAATATTAATGTCACGAAATTACCGATGAGTTCCTTATAAGTTCGCAAAGTTCAACAAGTATTTCTGCTAATTGTATGAGTAGTAACTACCTGAACTTTTTGATTGCAAAGAAGTTCAAAAGAAACCATTATTTCTCATTAATCATCATGACTGGCAGTTATTTTAAGATTTATTTTAACAATTGTGCAATAATGATCGTACGGTGGATCATACTGCGATCGCCAACCCGCTTGCCAAGAGTGGCTATTATGGCACTTTTCCACCCAATCACCCAATACGATCAATGGGGGAGGCCTATGTCCAGCATAGGCTAAGATAGTGGTGGATGGTGGTGAATATTTGGTTATTTTCTTAAATTGTATTGAAAATAATACAAATTGGTCTATAATTTGACTTGAATATTACACATTTTGTCTTATTGAGTGTCATAGTAAAGTTACTAACATACTTGTAAGTAAATGCGTATTATATTTGAATGTTATTAAAACTATAAATGTTCCACATATTGATTACACAATGAAGCTGATTCAGATTTTTCTTTAGCTTCAATTCTTGTATAAGAAAAGAAACTGCGACTTATTTTTGGATCATCGCCTTTTGATCGCATACAAAATTAATTTTTATCGAAATTTAAATTTCAGTATTGACGACAGATTTTGCGTAATAGAATTTCAAATTTCATATATTGATATAGTTCGCCTTTATTCTGGAATAATTCGCAGCTTGACTTGAAAGTCTGAATTGTTAATAGGTTTCTATTAAGCACATTAAAATAATAAATTATTAAGTCCCAAGATAAAACCTGTTTTTTAGTTTAGGAACTGAATCAGAATTGTTGAACGTTACACGTACAAAATAATACCAAGTGTACATATAATGTAATATATTTTATATTATTTTATTTTCATATTATACAAATATTTTTTATTTATTATTCTATCACATCGCAAAAGATTCACGGGCCAGGCGCTGATGTTGTTTTGTTGAAAAAGCCATAGGCCAGTAGGTACCATATATGTCAGAAAAAATGTTGGGTTATATTATACAGAATGTGCACAATTAGAGCGAACAGCAGACCACGAACTTTCTGGCTTGAGCAGAAATGAATTATTTTTTACCTTAACTACCTCCCTACACAAAGCATAGTTTCGTCACCAAATTATGAATGCTTTTTTTAATTATTCGCAAAAAACTTCTTACACCTACAAATTGTTGATTTTACAAACGGATGAGTAATTGGCCTTTTGTTTTTTTTTTGTGTAATACATTCATAGATCACATGTAAGACACCAAAACAAAAAATAATAGTTTCGTTTAGTTAATATTATTTTATTTTTATTTATTCTAGAAACTACTACAAAGCAATAATGAATTAAAAATACAAATTGTGTTGTTTTTTTTTTTCTATTCTTTTTCAAAAAATATTTTTAGCACTTACGTTAGTTTTATGTAAAAAAAATGCAGTAACTGTAGAGTTAGGCTTGGGAGCAGTGATTTTGGTGTTGTTTTGTAGATAATATAATAAGCTGAAAAAAAAAACAAGACGCTAGTTTTTGAATTATGTAAGAAAAAATAAATAAAAAAGGAAACTTTCTGATCAAATTCAGTATATCAACATATTTTAAGACATTATAAGGTTGACACTATATTAATATTTCGTAATTGACAATCGGAATTAGAATTGATAATCGAGACTACTGTTAGAAAATAAATAGACATAAACTTATCAAATATTCAGATAATTTTACTTTTTCAATTAAATTAAATTAAATAAATTCAATAAACTTCTATGCGATTGAATTATTATATTTCTATATGTTGTTAGGTTAGGCATGTGTAAAAATTGGGTTTTTAAAATAACAAAAGTTACGGAGATAACAAGACTTACTACTAAGAAAAAAATATTATTAAAAGTATCTAGTTCATTATAAGTTTTAACCTATGAGCAGAACTCTCGGAAAAAGTGGAATTGATCATTAGAAAGGGTATGGTCTTTCATCACGTTAACGCATCACACATTTCTTTAGCCACTCGGCAAAAATTAAGTGAATTTGCCTTGGAGGTATTAATGCATCCGCCAGGGCTATCCCTGACCCTGATTCCCTTCAGATTTCCACCTGTTTCGATCTCATCAGAGTTCTTTAGATAGTGTCGCAAATTTTCTACAGTTTCAATGTAGGTTACTTTCATATAAATGAACTTTAAAAAAAATTGTCTTGATTTTTCATATAAAATTCAAAGAAACTTTTTCCTCAACCTATACTTATTACCTTAAGAACATCTGTTATCATAAATATTATCAGACAACACGAAGTATATACATCTATATTATCAGACTTGCTTTCATAAATCCTTTATCACACATTGTTTTGATGAAACCAAAATTTAACGAAAACGATGACATCACAATGAAGAGAACCGACCGTGGTGCGTTTGAAGTAACGTAAATCTTTTCAAAATTTTATCACTTTTTATCGTCGTTGTCGTCTCAGCCTTTGGTCGTTTTCCGCCCCATCGGCCATCTGTTCTGCGAGCACTATGACCCGCCCATTACCACTTCAGGTTCGCAATTCTTCGGGCAATGTCGGTTACTTTAATTCAGTTGCAGATCACATCATTCCTGATGTGATCTCGTAGAGAGACTCCGAGCATCGCCCTCTCCATTATCCTTGAGCCGTCTAATGTTGCCCGCAATAAGGTACCAGGACATCACTGGCAACACACACTAGCTTCTTTGTCTTGAGACACTGCGGAAGATGTTGAGACGAGAGGATATCTCGCACCTTCCTGAACGCTGCCCATACGAGTCGGATTCGGCGATTGATCGTCTCGAAGTTGGACCAACCTAACTGGACAGTTTGTTCTAGATAGACGTTCTCCTCGACAACTTCGAAAGGATGGCCTCCGATAGATATTGGAGGGGATTGAATATGGACATTCGACATAATTTTCGTCTTGTCCATGTTCGTTTTGAGACCCATTCGTTCGGAGGCTCTATTGAGGTAGTTGAGCATTGTGCAGAGTTCCTTCATGGTCTCAGCCATGACTACAATTTCATCAGCAAAGCGTAGGTGGGTGATGTACTCGCCATTTAAATTGATGCCAAGTTCTTTGGAGTCCAGGACCTTGAAGATATCTTCAAACGCCGCGGTGAAGTGTTTCGGGGAAATAACATCACCCTGTCTTACATCGCGCTGCAGTTGGAGAGGTTTCGTGTCCTGATCTTGTACTCGAACTGACATCACTATGTTTCGCCACTGCGTTTTCGTACAAACACCTTAGCTGCGCGAAGTACCGATAGTCAATTTGGCACCGCGGAGAGACTGCAGTAACGCCATCTCTCGACCGAATCGGAGGCTTTTGTAGTCCACAAACGCAAAGTGGCAGGTACTCCTCGGTCTTCTGTATAAACTGCCGCAGTGTATGTATGTGGTCTACGGTACTAAACCCTTTACCTAAACCGATTAGTTTGGAAGGCTGGAAGGCGTCAAATCTGCGAGCGAAATGATTCGTAATGCCCCTCGTGAACAACTTGTAAACATGGCTCAGAAGTGAGATGGGCCTGTAATTCTTCAAGAGAACATTGTCGCTCTTCTTCTCACCACACTCCGGCTCCATGCACATGGCGTGTGTCCCTTTTACTTTTTATCACTTGCTTTTGTTTGTTTTTTTTTTCGTCGTCGATCAAAAACATGTATAATAAAGTTTTCAGTTTTTTTTTTCAAAATGTCAATTTTAATCGGACACTAATCCAAGTAATTTTGATTAGATGTAGTTTGAGTTCATTCATTACATTTTCCGCCAAGGAACTTGTGGTCTTCCGTTGTAAATTTACGCGCTTCGTGAATATTATGTAATAAACAACAAACAGTTAGTTGCCTAAAACCACGTCCATGATTATTTTCAAAATGTTCGATGGCTACAAACTATATGTTAAATATTTCCTATACAACAAAACATATTCAACGATAACGTTGGTAATATATATATATACGAGTATAGGTGGTATAAGGCAGAGGTCGCTTACGTCAGAGGAGCATCCTATAAAGATCCCATGCCTCATTATAGAAATATGGTAAAGTTATTTATATTGTGTGCCTTATTTATGTGCAAAAAATTACGGTGACTTAACGCATTTTTTTTATAAACTACTCAATATGTCAGTCAGCACGTAAACATACCATGAAATTTGAAAAATCGTATTCGTTATTGTTTATACACGCCATATTTTATGGTAAATGATGTCCCTGAGACGCACAATCTTGTTTTTTTTTTTTTCGACATTTATGGTCTTTACTACTTAATTTATATTTTTTATAGTAATCCGTTTTATGTTGTTATTTCACCTTTGTGATAACTGACCCTGTGACCACGCTTGTCGTAGAACTTTGATGTATGAACTGCTTACCTCGTTTCAGCACATACAAGGAAATGTTGCGACAGTAACTTATTATAACCATCCTCTATGATAAATTATACCATGAAGGTCCTGTAGCTGTGGATCTTCGCTCTACAATTATAGTTTCGAAAATAACACTTCGGTTTGTTTATCGCTCTATCAAAAGATTCAAGCTTCGAAGATCATAAGAGGACAGACCGACTTCGCACTGTTAGGACACCAGCGATCATCAGAGCAGTGAAGGAGCGAATCCAACGAAATCCTGTTCGTAAACAAAAAATCTTAGTTCTTCAGATGGGGCTAACCCATCGGTCAATAGAGTGTTAAATGAAGACCTGGAACTACAAACTTATCGTAAAAAGTCCGGACATTTTTGATCGAGCGTTTGAAAAAATCTCTCGCTTTACCAAAACGTAGTGCTAAGAAACATAGTGGAACCTCTTTCTCAAACAATGTTCCAAAATAGACATTAGATATTCCAAAAGGACTCTGCACCAGCACGTAGGTCACACAACACGAAAAGCTGGTTGACCGCCCATGGAATGGACTTTATCAGGAATGAAGACTGACCGTCTTCTAGTCCACATTTAAACTTACTGGACTACAAGATAAAGCAGCATTTGGAGGAAAAAGTCTGCGCTAAACCTCAACAGATATTAGAGTCTCTCCGAGCATCTCTGGTTAAACCAGCGGCAGATATAGATATGAATGTGGTGCGTGCTGCGATTGATGATTGGTCGCGTCAATTAAGAACATGTATTCAAAATGGGGAACAGTTAGGGACAAAGAGGAAAGAAGAAGAGGCAACATCGCTTTTATAAAATATGACGAAATAGTTATAAAAGAAGGAGAAAAGTCTGAAGATATAGAAAAAGAGCACAACCAACATCTCCGCAACTGAACAGCCAACAGATGAAACCGCCCTGGCAGCCAATAACAACCAACAGATTTAACGCCTTTGATGTGATGAGGGGCAGGTCGAACTCATTAACTACAACTGCAACAACCTTTCAAGGATAGCGAAGATGACAAAGAACTGATACAACACAACATTATACATAAACCAAGTAACAACTATATTAAAACAACAATTATAATTAGAGTTATAGAGAGATAGTTCAAATCTTGACAATCGTTCAATAGCTGTGACCTATAGTGTTCTTTAAATTATTATTGTTGCTTATTATTATTGGTGCGTAATAACTATTTAATTCAAGTTAAACGTATTATTTTAATAAACATACAGTGGCGCCATCTCAATAGATTTTACATCAATATGTAACAATGCCTAAGTGTCGTTTCTGTGGCAAATACACGTCGAATGCTGATTGTGTGCGGTGCACTAAATGCATGGGTGTGTACCACCGCAACTGCAGCTCCGCGTCAGCTGGGCCTACTCCTTTGGGATGGGCGTGCCAAACCTGCAAGGCTAAGAACGGAGATGCCAATTCATCATAAAACTCAAGTCCTGGTGATGACATGTTGAAGGCCCCCGATGGAAGGAAAGCTCGGATAGTACACGAATGCTTTGTGAGCTGATCCAAGAGGTCAAGGAGCTTCGGAAGGATCTGAGCAAAACGAGAAATGAAATTAAGGAATTTCAAGCAGATCTGCACGCATGTTGCATTCGTATTACGGCTTTAGAAGGAAAGGTTCTCGAAGTTGAAAAAAAAAATTGAAGAAAGAACATTCGACAACGTCGACCACGAACAATTCGAAAATTCATGAATGGTTATGAGGCTGCAGCTTAACGAACGGGATCAGGAGCTGTTGCTTTGCGACTTAGAAATAGCCGGGCTGCCAGAGGAAAGAAACGAGAATGTCCTTCATCTCGTTAGTGTTGTAGCCGTAAAGCCGGGGTAATGATGGAGGAGAATGATATTGTACACGCGGAGCGGCTGGGCGCTGTACGTCGCAACCCAGGCAACGGGGAGGCCGTGCTACAGCGATCGCGCCCTGTGGTCGTGCGGCTGGCGCGGCGAGCGCAGCGCAATGCATAATACATAAACATTGCAACATTCAACGTTAGATTACTGTCAACTACTGAAAAGTATATGGAATTAATTTACGCTACCCAAAACCTAAACATAGATATACTCAGTCTATCGGAAACTAGAAGAATGGGATGTAAAATAGAAGAATATAAAGAACACATACTGTAACACGAACTCCCGGTCTTCATGATTATTCTTGAGTCACCCTCGGTCTAAACCGAATGGCCATCGCCGGGTGTGGCACTACAGGTCAGCGGATTGGGACGAGATG